>JANRFK010006693.1:7413496-7437665 GCA_030068395.1 Apalone spinifera
TTTCCTGTCTTTTTTCCTCCCCACTCCAGTCATGCAATATATTACTCCAGTGAAAGACAGTTTTAAAAAAAATTGACTGTCACCTGCATCATGTGGCTTTTGTGTCCTTTCCCTTTCTTCTACTTTTTGAATTTTGTGTTTGGCTTGTAAATACTTCATGAAAGGGACACACTATATATCATCCTTTTGGTTTACAGAGCATCTACTACAACCAAATAATGCTTTGTGCCTTTTTGTGTAACTACACAAAACAAGCAATAAATAAGCTATATACTAAAAATCCAGGGGGAAAGTGCCACGGCAAACATAACTACATATTTTTTCCTCTTGTTCTAAAAGTCTTTTGTTGATGGGAATGGCAACAAAACAGGATTACCTTTTCAAAATGCAGCACTAAGGTTCTGAATTTTCTTTTTTATCCATCCCAAACTAAGATCTTAGCTTGCATTAGAGAGATTCTAGGTTTGCAGATCCTCCCTTTTGATCTAAGAGAAGGCTTAGAAAAAACTTGATTTCCCTGGTCACAAGGCCTAGTTTTCAACTTCTCTTGCTGTGTGGCCTACAAATATTATAATGGCCAAGTATGCCCCACTGGGGGCCTCGGGTTGCATGTGGTGTTCCGCATTCCTCCTTTGAAATGTATATTTCAAAGGAGGAATGCGGAAGTGCCTATTGACTAGTCGAGTAGTCGATGGAAATTCCATCGACTACTCAACTAGTCAATTAACCAATATTTAACATCCTTATTCTAGATTCTAGGGCTAGTTGCTACTGAGACAGGACTCAAGTGTCAGTGTGATGTTGGAGAGGACCATTCAATGAAAGCACTATTTTGGAAGCATCACAGGAGCCTTAGCCAAGGTAGAGACCCCTCCTCCTATTGGATATTAGAAGAAATACAGGGTTCTTGATTGAGTTCCACTCCATGCCATTTCTTCATCCTCCATAACTTTTAAGGAAACCAAAATATGAGAAGGTGAAGTTGAAGAGCCTATTCTTTCATCACTAAATAGTAGCTCAGATATCTGAATAGATCTCAGAACCACATTTACGCTCCCAGCTCATGCCACAAAATTCCAAGTTTCTGTAGGCTTTTGCTGAAGGGAAAAGAAACATATAAGTTAAGGCTAATGGCGTTTTAGCATGACCAGTTGAGGAAAGTTTGATTGTTTCAAAGCTCTGTTTATTTATTATTTTATTTCACATGTGCTATTATGTCTCTGACTTTGCAGTTTCTTATTTTAGGAAAAGCTTTTGACACTTAATATTTCTTGTGGAGAACGAAGTAAAGGGTTTTATTGTTTTTGTTTATAAAAATCTGGTGTTCATTACTATGAAAAGCGATACTTATCCTTTTAAGCCATTTATACTCCAGATGAGATACCACAAAAATACAACGAGGCTGATATCTTATTCCTACTTGTGGCCTTGAAGAACAATGGAATTCATAGAAAAATTATTTTATATGTGGTTGTTGCCTCCATGAATACAAAAAATTCCTATCTCCAAAAAATTATCTTGAATTATGGTGAAAGACTGTGGTGTTTCATGCTTTAATGAATTGTGGAGAGAAACCTTGACATTTTGTGTGGGTGGCAGCAGCTGGAGGAGAAAGGGAAGGGAACATTTTAAGGACTTTCAGAGAAAACTCATCTGTAAAGATGTTAACTAACTTGGAAATCAAAGACTGAGGGTTTTGTTTCTACAAAGAGGAAACCAATCATCTTAAAACATCAGGCAAAGAATCACATAGTTGATTTATAATTTGAATTTTGGCATAGACTCTGAGGCAGCCTTATGGCATAGGTTTAGTGCTGCCAAGGAGAAAAAAAATGAATGTTACCGTTTTATTGTGGCTTAAGTGGATGAAGTATTATTTACATATTGAATGCACTGAGCATACTCAGAGCTGTTCCAAAGAGTTGCTCCGGGGCTTAGGAGGTATGTTCCAGGGTTGACTGCCACTTGAAAATGATTTAAGAGGGTTAATTTGTTGTCCACCTACTGTTTTCAATTGCTGTTGTCTAGGGGATGGTGATCTTAGAAGAATTCCCACTTCCAAAAGACATTTTGAAGAAGCAAACACAATTGACAAACCCAGAAGCGTTATTAAACTCCACAGGGAATTCGCAAGCTACCCTTGAGAGACAGGATTCTATTCCGGAACATGATTTTGAAATGTCACCAAGCAGCCCCACTTTACTTCTACGAAACATAGAAAAACAGGTAAGAACTGAGTTTCAAATGGAGCCAACCTTTAACATAATTAGAGCAAGCTACCTGGCATTTCTTTATAGACTCGTAAAGATATTTCACATTCCTAAGAGTGATTGCTGATGGATTGAATATCTTAAGTAAATAAACTGGTCACTAGGTTTACAAATTAACTCTTCACTGAAGTATCTATAATTCTGTTTTGATTTAATCAAAGTGGCCATTTCTTGCTTCAGAGAAATAAACACCAGGTTCCTGCACAACAGCTCTAACAGTTTCCCATGTAACTTCTTGTCCGTAAGGATTTGGATTAGTGCAGTTTTGCTATGGTTTCTCATGAGTGCAACTTTTCTGTAAAAATAAATTACATTAAAAATAACCCCAAAACTTTGTTCACCTGCTCTTCCCAACAAACATGAAGCCAACTCTGTGAAAAGTTATATATTTGTAACCCCACTGACTTCTGTGGCTTAGGCATCGCTGAGAGCAGAATTTTGATACAGTGTCCCAAATATTAATTTCCAAGTTGGATTCTAGGAAATTTGGTGTAGATCCTAGAATGTTTTCTTTTCCCTACAAGGTATGCAAGTAAAGATATAGGGGAAACATGTTCATGAACCAACTGTAGGAAATTTGTTAGGATAAAGTGGAGTAAAACTTGTTTTTATAATGTCCAACGAAGAATATATAAGATTGATCAGACTTTTAGATGCATCACTGGGAAATTTAGTCAGCTTTTTAAAAGTGAAATAAAAGTAGTTTCAGGTAGCACACCTACTCCTGATTGCCCCTGCTATGTTTTTGTGACTTTATGATCATATTTTCTAAATGGTAAATATATACAGTGCTGGAAAAGGCACAAAGTAAGCTGGAAGCTATTTTTTTTAGAAATGTCCCAGCTTAGCCTGATTACTTGGAGTATTCGCTGTGCAGTTCTTTGCAGACCACTTTTAAAGCAGTTAAGGTTAAAGTAACATTTGAGGGTTTTTGAGGTGCCTCAACATTTCCAGACAGTTTTAAAAGTGTGCAGTTGCCCGAAAAAGGTCTGAAATTATGGCCTTTATTTTCTTGCCGACTCCATGTCAGATTTGCTCACATTCTGAACACAAAATAAAGTTTATCTAGCTGCCAGCTCTGTAAATCAACTTATGTTCTTGAGACAAACTTGTGTATTGTTTTTCTTTTTCACATATCACCAGCAATAAAGATGCTGTAGACCAAACTATGCCCTCAGTTATACTTGTGTAACTCTACTGTCTCAAAAGGATACCTTTGTTTAAACAAAAATCCTTTTCTCATTTGTGAATTGAAAAAAAATGATATGAATTGGTGACGTAATATGCCTGGAGCCTTTTTAATAATGACTTTTTTCAGTCACTGTTCAAAACTTAATCACTGTTCAAGTCATGTTTGTTGTGCAGCTAGTACTTTTGTGCTATATTCAGTCTTTTTTTTTTGGCATCTTACTTGATTTGATTCAGAGTTATATTTGACTTGCTGCTTTAATTTCCAACTTAAAGATTTTATTCACATACGCAAAATCTTTATATTATCTCATCACTTAAACACAGAAATTACATGACTAAAAATTAAATGGCAAAAGTGTTTTCTTCTTACATGCTTTTGTCCTTGAAAGTACAAATAATATTTCTTCTCATGAAACTTTTAAGAATACTTAATAAATAATCTTACTTCAGGTAAAGTGAATCCTAGCAAATAAAAAAGTTAGGCACGAATCTGCTATTTCAAATACACATAATTTATATTAGCAAAGTCAAACTATTTAGTAATGATTTCCTCTAAACAACCTAGTGATTAAATTTTATGTCAGAGTAACCACTAAGGTTTAATGTTTAAAACACAGAGAAGTTGTGAAATACTATCTGGGCTCTGTCATTTTACAAAAAAGAATTCTTAGTCTTGGTGAATTAACTGCATTGCATATCTGTTTCACAGAATTCTTAAAGTCGTGATTTTTTTTTATGAGGACTTTCAGTGTAGCTTTTGAATATACCAGTAAATAAGAATAAAGGTAGGGATTTCTATCACGTCTAGCATCTTTTTATTTCCGTTAGTTCTTACTGTTGCTCTGTTGGCCATTATTATACCTTTTCTCAACCTAAGTGAGCAACTAAGAGGATTCTTTCAATGACCAAACTATTTGGTTTATCAGCCAATAGTTTGATCTGCAGCTGCACAATCAGCTGCAAAATTTCTACCATTATTAACTGCTACATGAAAGATAAAATGTGTTCTGCAGGCTACTTTTAAAGTTCATGGTTTTTATCTGAAAAGATATGAAGTGCCTTTTTTGGGTTTTTTTGGCATGTCCAGAGATCTGGTAATTACTTTGTCATGGAGAAAACTAGACCTAGAATACTAAATGATGGGGGATAGAGGCATCTTTTAGTTTGTTGCTTTGTGTGAATGAAAGCTTGTGTCTTTCAGAGTGCTCAACTGAGTGAAATCATCAATAATCTAATTGCTCCACTCAATATGTCCCCCACATCCTTTCCTCTTTCTTCCACATCCTGTAAACACAAACAGCTGGTCAATGGCATCTCTCTCAGGTAGGTGACTGTGTGATATAATTTTGTTTCTTGAGAGAGGTTAGTGTTGTAACTTCAGTAATATTTTTGTAATGTTAAGTCAGTCAAAACTAGTAATTTTTCACTAGTAAATATAAAAAGTAGAAAGCTTTTGCTTCTGAACTTAAAGGTAATGGATTTGCTTTTGACAATCAGATAGTTTATCAGTTTTGTTCCTGAAGTTGCCATCAATTCCACAGATAATTACATATAAGTAAAATCTTCATATGACAAAATGTAGCTGTGAAGGCAGGGGGTAAGGAAGATTGATTTTTGCAAATTTAAAATTGCATTTATTATGCCAGAATAAATTCTCCTGGGGAAAATGATGTAATTGATTTGACTTTGAATAGTTTTGTTTTATGTGATGACTTTCCTTCATTTTTAACAATGAAAACACTTCTTTAATAAGAAAAATATCATTATATATCACAAACATTGTGATTTTTTTTTCAAGTGATTGCTCGTGTGCATTCCCAAAGGTGTGCATATGGAAGGTTTTTCCCTTAGCAGTACCCATTGGGTCAGCTGTGGAGTCCCCTGGAGTGGTGCCTTCCTGGCACAGTCTAGGGTTTCTGCCAGTCCTACCCCTTGGCCTCCTCAGTTCCTTCTTACCTGCAGTGATGGTCATTGGAGCACTTGTTCTCTTGCTCAGCAAAATAGCGCTAGCTGTTTCCCATTGTGTATATAGTTATTCTAAGTGTTAGTCATTCATGTAGTTAGTAGTAATAGGTTTTTGTTGGAGGAGTTCCTCCCCTCTTTTCCCTTTTCTTTCATTTTGCCCCAGGGCATGCAATGACCCCAGAGATTTGAGCACTGGGATTCTTGGGCAAGGCTGTGCCCAAAGGGGACCCACATACTGCTTGCCTAAAGTGTTAAGGAGAGGGGCACTTAACTGGTAAGTGCAGTATTTGCAGGAGTTTCAAGCCGAGAACCAAGCAAGAGAAGGACAAACATTTGAAACCCCTGCTTATGGAGTTGACACTTAGACCCTTGGTGCCAGAGCTGGTGGCCGGCACTGACCTCTTTGGTGCACAGCTCATTGGCTTTGATGCGGGACTCGTTGACACTGAGAAAGGAGAGACACAAAGAGAACTGTCATGACTCCTCGACACACATGACCAGATCCTTGGTGCAGCACTGCTCCCAGTCTCCTGCTCTGCACAAGAAGACCAGGTTGAATAGAGGCCACTCACCAGCCAGAAGGCTGGCAGCAATCACAGTTTGGTTCGTCCCATGTCGGAACAACATAAGGAAGGCACAGCAGCCCCAGCACCATTGAGTTCAGGCTCAGATGACTAATCTGGAAGACTTGGCACCATCACCAGAATTAACTCCGGGGCCGCACAAGGCACAGGCACAGGCACTGCCACCAGCCCTCCCTGCAGCACCATCCTTGGCACAGCCATCTGACAGCACCTACATTTCCAGTACTGGCACCTGAACTAATGCTGGCACTGGCCCCTCTTTGATACTGAGGCAAACCAGCCATGATGAGGCGATGCTCACTATCGCTCCAGCACTTTCTCTGGCACTGTCGGAAACCACTCCACCTTCGTCTGGCTCCAAATACACGTCCGAGTCCGAGGCAAAGTCCTCAGTATTGTGTAGTGCCCAGTACCGGTTGCGATCTCATTCCCAGCACCAACATTGGGAAGCCCCTCTGGGATGAAAATGTCCTGGGCCCCTGCAGTGGCAGGCTCTGGTGCAGTGGACTCAGAGTCCAGTATCAAGAGTGGCATTTATGATCTTCACCCACCAGCCACCTTCAGCCATTTGGGTCACCCTGCACCACCAAAAGAGGCCCAAAACTGAGCCTGTGCAGGCACTGCCAGAGCACTCTGCTACACCAGTGCAAATACAACTCCAGCCTCCAGTAATTTTCCCTCCCAGCATCTCTGAGGACACCTGAGAGTGTTGTGATGTGTTGCTTGTGTCCATTCCCAATCCCACCCACCCACTCTCTGTCGAAGAAGGCACTGAGGAGGTGTGGGGTTGGCAGAACCCTATATCCTCCCCTAAAGATGCCACTCCACGGGGCTGCACAGCCAACGCTTTCAACGAGCATGCACATGGTGCGCATACACCTATTGGAATGGACATGAGCAGTGCATCTTGAAGAGCAGCAGTTACGAAAGGTGGGTAACTGCTTTATCTTTTTGAGATGTTTCATTTCCTGCACAGCAGATTAATGTGTGAAATAAACAGTAGAAAAATGTTTACCAATTATGCCATTTTGCACTTGTTTATAAGTTGCATCTTTCATTCAAAGTTCTTAAAGTATTGTACTAATAAACATTAGTTCTTTTTGAGTGATGTCCCCATGGGTGCTCCACCGTTGTTGTCGGGTCGTCCCAGCGCCACAGATCGGAGTTTTCATTGAGCAGTAGTCAGCTGGACCGTGCATGAGTGGCTCATGCCTCGAGCCATTCGTGCCCTTTTGATCATGCACACGGTCCAGCTCCTGCCAATTCCTTCTTCGCTGCCTCAGTCGCAGATGGAGCGAACCTTCTCTCCTCAGACAATCTAGACAGGAAAACAAAAATTACTTAGTTCTTAGTTTAGTTTGTTCACTTTGATAGTTTAGTTAAAAAAAAATTCCCTTAGTAGTTAGTTGATAGCCGTTATGCTGGGCTCCCCCGGATTTAAGAAGTGCGCCACATGCTGTGATGCTATGCCAGCATTGGACAGTCATGCCGATTGCATTAAGTGCCTTAGGGAGGCACATGTGCCTCAGAAATGTGTTCACTGCACCAAACTGATTTTCAGGGCATGCAGAGATAGGGAAATGAGGCTGAAGATGTTTCTCTTTGACAAGGCCTTACAACCTGTGAAGTTGGCCCAGTCAGCTGCCACTTCACGATCATCCAAGGCTGAAAAACGGAAAGCCACTTCTCTACAGCTGGCTACTGCTCAAAAAAGAGCCTTGCCAACCCATTCCCTTCCACTGGCCTTAATGGCATTTGTGAGTGTGGGTGACAAACCGGGAACATTGGGTGCTGTGGTATCCCAGTATAAAATGGCCTCAGACTCAGATCCTGGCAAAAATCCATGTCGGTGCCGTCAACGGCCACACCAGCTCACCAGTCGGCACCGCCAGCTACCGCACTGACCAGTACGAAACCACGAACTCCAGTGCTGCCTGTCTTGGCACTGTCAATCTCGGTGTCCACTACAGCGGCACCACCAGTCATGGCATTGACCGATGCGGCACCGTCAAATCCAGCACCGCCAAATCCAGCACCGCCACTATCAGTTCTGACTTCTGCACTGATGAAGGTATCGTATATACCCCAGCTGACCCAATGTCAGCACCGTACATGCCGTCCAGCCCACTGGCACCAAAGAAAGTGAGACAAAAATGTGACTCTGCGAGACATATAAGCCTGGAACCGTTGACTTTCTCTCCGGCATCATCCTCGGCATCACCTTCTCCGCATTCACCCCGTTTAAGAGGGAGTGACACAGAACATACTGTACATGACAAAAGCAGATACTAAAAGTCTAGATATCATCGCTCACCATCTCTCTACAGGAGATATACCTCTCATTCACCTCTGCCATCCTCAAGAGGTTCACCAAATTCTCTACGTTCTCCAAATCTCCCAATACATTATCATACTAGTCACAGGAGTGTCTTTTCATCTAGATATTCTTCTCCTATCTGATCAGAATATAGACATCACAGCTCAGCATACTACCATTACTATCCTCAATATAGTTTGGCATGGCACCATTATCAACAGTCAGAATATGGTCCACCCTGTTGTTATGGACGTTCAGTCTCCTGTGCTCCCACAATCTTTCTCCAGCCACCTCATAGGCATCAGATAGTAGTCATACCTCCTGATGTTCCTCCCATGGCTCACCAGTCAGAACCAGAGGAGGGTCAGTTATCTGAAAGGAAGCGCAGCCGCCAGATATTTCACCAATGGTCCAGTTTTCCTCATTTCCTGATGAGGCAGTTATCCCTGGTGATCAGTCTCCCCCAAATGACCTGAAGCAATTTCAGGATCTTTTTAAGAGGGTAGCTGCTAGCCAGGAGATTCAACTAACTGAAGTACCTAAGAAACAACACCGGCTTCTCAAGAATCTTCAGCCCTCACAGCATGCAAAGATCGCAATCCCCATAGACGAGGCCATTATGGAGGCCACTGATGAGACCTGGCAGACCCCCAGTGTCAGTGCCTCCAAACAACAAGTGTGCAGACAAAAAGTACTTCATCCCCCCCAAAAGGGAGCTGAATTTTTGTTTTCCGACTCACAACTGAACTCATTAGTGGTGGATGCTGCCCAGCACAGATCCAAGCTTCCGCAATATAAGAATGTCACCACGGATAAGGAGAGCAAGTGAATGGATCTATTTGGCAGAAAACTTTACTTCTCCTCCACCTTGGTTCTCTGCATAGCTAATTACTCAGTGCTACTATCAAATCACAATTTCGACAATTATTCCAAACTTAACCACACTCATGTAACACCTGCTGGACTCAGAGGCCAATATTGAAATCCATAATTCAGGAGGGATACGCCTTGTCAAGGACTGCCCTTCAAATAAAAGACAGAACTATGTAGCACTTTAAAGACTAACAAGATGGTTAGTACTATATGTAGCGGACACAGCAACTTGAGCTACGGCAACATCTGTAGTTATGAAGAAAGCTGCAATCCTCCGGGGTCTGCAATCCTCCGGGGTCCCTCGTGAGCGACAAACGACAGTGAAGGATCTCTCTTTCGATAAACAGAAGCTGTTCACAGAAAAGACAACGAGGTCTTGCATTCGAGCAAAGATTTGAGAACAACCTTGCACACCCCACCATACCACTGCAAAAGATATACCCCATATCAGAAACACTGTGAGTTCTCATACTCTAGGCATCAGCAGTACAGCTTTGATCAATCGAGAGCTAGGCAATGTCCCCAAAGGAGACTTCTGTGGTCAACCACGCACAACTACACTTTCAATCCCTCCAGCACTGGCTTGCGTCTGTTTATACCCACCTCAGATGACAAATCCACAGACGAGTCTCTCCCCCTTCCCATTTTCTACGATCTCTCAAATGGTGGACCGATCCAGACAACTTTCTGGCAGGCGTCCTGTTCCATCGAGATCAACCCTCTTCCGGCATAACTACGGATACTTCCCTCATTGGATGGGGATCCCACATGGGCAGCATGTCAATACAAGGACGATGGACGATTTGAGAGACCACCTTCCATATCAATTTATTGGAACAAAGGGCTGCCTTCAATGCTTGCAAGCATATCGTTACACATATTCGAGGCAATGCTATCAGAATATTGACTGACAACATAACAATGTATTATATAAATCGCCAAGGGGGTGTTCTATGCACCGAAACAGTCCGTTTATGGAACTGGTGCATACGAAACAGTCATCTTGGTAGCTTCATACTTACCGGGCATCAAGAACTTAACAGCATACACCCTCAGTAGGCACTTTGCCCCAGACCACGAGAGGGAGCTCAATCGTGGGTCCTCCAATCCACATTCACCAACTGCTACACAGTCACAGTGGAGCATCCACAGGGTCATCACTCGAAGAAGAGGAAGTTATTCACCTTGGTGCAGTAACGATGATTCTTTAAGATGTATGTCCCTAGGGGTGCTCCACTACCTGCCCTCCTCCCGCTTCGGAGTCTCCTATTGTGAGTTTCAGATACCAGGGTGGACTCAAGGAACTGGCAGAAACCGAACTGCACGTGTGATCAAAAGGGTGTGAACGGCTCAAGGCACGAGCCAACGTGCACAGTCCGGCTGACTACTGCTCATGAAAACTCCAGTCTGTGGCACCGGGACGACCCAACACCAACAGTGGAGCACCCATGGGGAGACACATCTCGAAGAACCGTCGTTACTGCACCAAGGTGAGTAACTTCCTCTTTCACAACAAAGATTAGTATTCTGCTTTTGAAGAGCTGCTGAATATCTACAACTGTTTTTGATATCCGTGGAAGAAGAGAAGATATCCATGGAAAATCAGGCCCCTTGTGAGAGTGTTTATCGCAAAGTTTGGAGTAAAAGACAAGTCTCCAGATTCCTTGTCCTGTGCCTTAACCATGACCATTTTTTTTCAGAAGTGACCTTTGATTTGTTTAACCTATTTATTTCTAGAAAGTTCAGAAAAATATATCTTTTCAAAATGGATCTGTCAGATTTTAAACTATACTTGGTGGAGGAGGCAGGGGAAAAATTCTGTGCTTTCTATTATAAGTTACTCTTTTAATATAGTTTGCTGTCATGTCTTAGCCTAAAATATATAAACTGGGGGAGGGGGCATTGGTATGTACTTTGCTATAAGATTTTTAAGTTTGTGATTGTTTGCAAGTAATTTAAGAAACTGTCAACGTTGTTGAACTGAGGTTTGGAAGATAAATAGTGAAATGGAGAATATTGTGGGGAGTGATTGGTTTATTTGTGCTTTCCGATCTTTAGAAGAACTATGGCATGGGGTTGGTGTTACTTGTATTTATTGGAGGCTCAGACAATATTTCTACAAGTGCATCGTTTTACCAGTCTGAATGAATGAATCCTTGCAACAGTAGATTTGGAGTATTTTTCAAAAATACCTGTCGTGTGGAGCATGGATGCAGGCATTGTTTTCTAGTGAAGCATTTATTACTTGTCAGAGGATAGAGGAGATGTAATGAGAGAGTTGCAAAGCAGATAAATACAACTGGTAGAGAGCAAACATTGTGGCTTTTGAATTTGTGTCTTCTGCCCACGCTACTTGTATTGGTTGGATTGACTTTTAATTTCTAGAGGGCAAAATGTTCTGCCCTGAATCGTGGCTTTTGCCAGTGCAAAGAGCTTTGCTACAACTGCTTCTGCTGCTCCTGTAAGCTACCTCTGTTTCAGAAGTGTTTGTTTGGTAGGTCCACTTAGAGCAGGGCTCTGCAACCTATGGCTCTAGAGCCAAATATGGCTTAGTACAGAACAAAATATGTCTCTTTTGTCATTCCCAAAATACACACAACTCTTTAAATTAAAATTAAAAATTAATTAAAAATTTTAAAAACGTATTACTCATGTCAAGATTATTTTTTGGTCTATTTCATCTTTAACTGTTCATTTTAACAACCATCCATCCTCGCCACTCATTGTGGGGGTCGAGCATATTTTCTTTTTATTTGGTTGGTCCAGAAATCTTTCCATTATCATATGTGATGGTCAACTCTGTAACCCCCATGGAGCATTTACTACAAAATACCCCAAGGTTGATGCACTGAAAAAAAGCCTATAAGGAGCTTCAGTGAAAAATGCACATTGAACAATATAGCCTGTTAGCATGGTCAAAAAGAGGTGAGAGCTTAAACACCGCAATTTTTGCGGGCTCATACAGAATTATTCAAGAGGGGAAGTCTTTCACTGACAGGGATTATGTGAAGAGATGCATGCTAACAATTGGTCAGGAACTATTTGATGAGTTTTACAACAAGGACAAAAATCTTACAGAAAATTCAAGACATACCTTTATCAGCAAAAACAGTTCATGACAGAGCTGTGAAAATCAACAAGGAACAAATGTAAAATTTGAGTGTGGCTACTTATTTTTTGTTTGCTTTGAACAAGACAAGTAACATATGTGACGTTGATCAGTTGTGTATTCTGGGACGATATAGTTGGGGAAATGCTGTGCATGAAGAAATGATTGAGATATTACCAATGAAAAATCAAACAAGGGGCAAAGACATCCTTAAAACTGTGATGAACTTTGTAAATAAGAAAGAAACATAGTTGGGTAATCTTCTGTCTGTGTGTACTAGGGTGGGCAAAGGGGCCAGATCTGGGCTGCCAAGCGGGTTGATCCGGCCCGTGACTGCCCTGCCACTCTCCCGCTCCCAAGCCAATCAAGACCTAAGGATGGGGGAGCAAGCCAAGTCTCCTCCCCCCACCAACGCTGCACAGCACTAGAGGGAACTGCATGCCCAGGGCGAGGCGGGGAGCCAGAGACTATATCTGCTCCCCGGCCCAGTCCCTTTTAGTTTGAGCATCTAATGTGTTTTTAAAGTTTCCATGCATCTTGCAGGTTGTTCTTATGGTTGTTCTGTTTAATTTCCATTTAACCAGTCTCCTAATTTTTTGTAGTTTCCCTTTTTGAAGTTAAATGCTATGGTAATGAGTTTCTTTGATGTTCCCTGCTCCCCTTCTTCCCTTCCAGGATGTTAAATTTAATTATACTATAGTTACTTAAGACCAGATCCTGTAGTTGATCTAAGACTAAATCAAGAATTACTTCACCTTGTGGTAGAATTCCCAATTCTTTCTGCCTAATCCTTTCCCTCCACTCAAACATAGAAACTAACTTTCATATAAGCAGCTCTCAATACTACAGTGTTGCTGCTTTCTTACCAGGAAAGAGATTCAATAATACATAGCTTTGGTAAAGGTGCAGCCTCATGATACGAAAATAACCTTTTGAGTCTTCTAGACTTATGGCCTCCTGCACATATGTGAGTCTCTTTCTCTTACTGAGAATATGGGCTTTGCAATCCTAGCTAAGCATCAGTTTCAGAAGGGGCAATCCCTGCTCCCCCCAAGGAGTACTGGCACAAATACACTCCCAAGGAGTGCCATAGCATGTAAGAATTCCACATCTGGTGGTGGTGAACTTCCAGTCTGTATAAACAGCGAGAAGTCCTGTGGCACCTTATAGACTTTAGAGTTTGTAGAGACTCATTTTGACAGCCATCTGAATTTCCATTTATAAGAATGGATACCTCAAACCTGGGTTGGGAAATCCATTTGGGTGACTTTGTCGGGGAAATCATGCTGTATGCTGGAGCCCCAAACCGTGGTACTGCCTCTGAGATCTTTAGTTTTGTTGTACCAAGAATTTGTCAGAAAGCACAGCCACAGCTCTTGGTAGCATATGCTTAACTCCTTGACTTCATCACTGATGAGTAAAGAGGCCACAGTAACTCATGTCAAAACCCCCCCATCATACATACCAAGTCATACATGTGTGTGTAACGTACATTTTTATATTATAGTTTTTATAATATATATAAAATGAAATGTCTTATGCAGACAGTAGGAATATAAAATCCCATTTAATTGGCTAACTAGTTAAACATATTGTTTATCCCGTTAACTAATTAAAGGGGGGGATGAGCAACGGGGGTGGGCACACCAGCCAGGCTTGAGCGGCCCCTCCCGCCCATCACTGGGCTGTAGTGCCCCACCTTCTTCCCCTCTGTATCCCTCTCCCCACCCCTGGCTGGCTTTCACATCCCTAGCAGATAGTCTTATTTCGTAGGGCCCAGTTTTGCAGCTTAGAGCTAGTTGTCATAGAAGATTGATGGTTGTGTTGTAATGAGCTCATTTTTATTGTTTTATTGCCTCCTATCACTTAACAGTTGTATAAGAAATCTGTGATTTGTGGATTTTATCAAACAAGATAAAAAATAACAGCAGTCGGTACAGACAGATTGCCTATTATGAAACCAGGCCCTGAATATCTCATCTACTGACATTTCTCGGGCAATTCAGTGTTTTGTTGTTTCTGGTCTTTGATGTTGTAAAAATAATGCACACTTGAATGCTTTTTGTAGTGAGCCTTTAACTTTGCAGGCAGATGTTGCTACAGCAACAAAACAAAGCAGGATACTATAAAAGTAAAGTGCACTTTTATTGATTCATTCCCACCCAGGTGGAGCGTGTTGTGGAGTCTTATACTGCATTGAAATTGGTCTGATGAGGCAAACCAGTTCTAATTTGGTAATACAAATGTAGCTGCTTTCAGACAGCTCTGCTATCATGTATATAAGTGCTTGTACTATTTTTGGCTTTCAATTACTTTCCCATAATATAGTTTTTGTTCCTTTTTAAAATACTGCATGCTAACCAATGTTGATTTATAAGCAAGGTCATGTGGTTCAAGTTTAGGGAGATGATGTTTACATTTAGAGAAATTCACATGTGATAGATAAGTGTTACAGCCTGGCCCAGTACCTCTCTAAATTAACACTGCCCTATTGTGAGGGGTCTTAATTTCTGAGTCTCATCCAAACCAACTGGGTCTGGGCAGAGTCTGTCTTCCTAGTTCTCTGTAAGGCACATTCTCAGGCTCAGACCTTGTTCCTGGGCCTTTTCATGGGAGATGGGACTCTGCAGTGCAGCTACCTAAGACCCCGAAAATCAGTGCTTTAGAGCCTTACACTCTCACATGCTGCTCCTAGGCTGAGGGCTCTCTGGACTTCTATTTTAACTCCTTCAGGCAACCTGGCAACAAAGCAAGGAACATAGATTTAGCAGTGGAATTTCTTACCCAGTGTGACTGTTCTTAGAAGCACTTGAGTAGCAACAAAAAAATGGGCAATACCCCCTATCCTGGTCTGATGTGGCCCCACTAGGAGTACAGGTCAAACCTCTAAAATCTGTGACTCTCTGGTCCAGCAACATCTGTGGTCTGGCAGGACCATGGATATTGCTGGACCAGAGAGCCCTGCCTGCCCAGTTTCAGAAGTGCAGCCCGAGCTGGGCTGGCGGCAAGGAGCCCTGCAAATCTGAAGATAATTTTTGCATGTTGCGGATGAGATCACACAGGGCTCACTATTTATCTGTGTTCAGACTGTGGAATCCTCCCTTCCTCCTCTCTGGAAATCCTCCTCCTCAGAATAAAATAGAATTTTGGTCTCCTTACCATGTGCTCTACTGGAAGACTTCAGCCTCTCTCCCTTGGCCATGCTCCTGCCCCTCTGTGGGCCCCTGTGTATTCATTTGGGGGAGTGAAACAGCATTTGAGACACAATCAAATCTAGTGGCTCCAGATTGCTGGTAGCTTCTCAGTATAGTCCTTTAACATGATGTCAAATACTTTTCCTGGGAATGGCTGCTGTCTAGTATGCAATTCTGTAGGCTTGCCTTAGGCAAGTATAGACATGTATTGAACACATGATACAAAATTGAGTTTATAATTTTGATAGAAATATATCCAATTTTGTCACATTAGGCTGATATCTTCTATTTTGAATTAGCCTCAGTTTTATTAGTTCCTTTACATAAACTAATAGTATAGTAGTTTATAGTAGTTTAGCTACATTTGCCAAATAATTTATATTAATTTAAGTACCCAGGCTACAGTGAGACTAGATAATGAACCTGAGCCTTCCTTCACTTATGCCAGTGTAATTTCATTAACTTCAGTGGAATGTAGATAAATAGGAGAATGTCATAAATTGTGGTATTGAGTTCTCAGCATTAAAGGTAAAATGCATGACTTAGCTGCTGTAGTTATTCTAAAAGCAAGTATAATTCCGGGAACTGTTATGTACTCTCAAACTTAAGTCAGTTTTAAAATAGGTTTTGTCTGGGAATAGAAAAGAAAATGTGAACAAGATCAATAGAATTCCTCACAGTGTTGCAAAAAGAAATTCATAATATTAATAAACCAGTGAGGAATTACTTATGCCACCAGTTGTGATTTCTTGAAATAGTATGTTAAAACTCAAGTGTTAAATTTTGGGTGTCTCTAGAATTATGGGTATAATATGTTTTGGTTGGTAAATCTACTTACTAGTTGTGGGAGGTTGCCTTTATACATTGAGCATTCTTGACCTTTTTGACTGATTTCAGTGTTTTCATGGAATTTCAGAGCTTCAGACAACAGAGAGGAAATGTCATCTAGTAGCCAGTTGTTTGATCATCAACACATCAAAAAAAGAAGAAAAGACAGGACAAGGCTGAGATCTCCATCTGAAACTATGAGCACATCTGCCCGAACAAGGCCACTTCAGAGTTTCCAGAAGAGGAAACTATACCGAATGAGCAGTGCATGTTGTTGGAATAAACAGGTAGAACTGTCTCCTCTCCTTTAAAAGAGAAAAGCAAAAAATCCAGTTGGTAATGTCTGTATGTGGCAGTCTGCTATAATAATATATTACATGTGTCTGTTTTGATTGTTCAGTGCATTCAGACAGTGTATATAGTATGTGTGATCAGAGTTCAGCTGTGTCAGTAGGAATTCACAGTTGAATGTAAAAATTAAAATTTGCTCAGGAGCTTGTTTTATAATATCCATGTATTTGTTTTACAGTTGGGGATGCAGTGATTTTTTTAAGGAGACTTTACCACTGAGGAAACAAGCTCGAACATAAATCTGCTAGCTGTTTGCTTTTAGAATATTTGTTTAACTAAAGAAAGTTTACACAGCTGGTAGTGCATCATTGTGGGGGAAATTAAACTGCTATATCTTAATCTTGTTTCCGCTTTTGCCATTCCCAGCCAGTTCTGCTCGTTCCTTCATAGCATTAGTAGTGCCTTAAATCTTTCTGTTATAAATTAAGGTTTTGTCCCATTACAAACAAACTGAATTGAATTAAATGCTTAATGTGGAAAAAATCTATTTTAGACTGCTACTTGTGTAAAACAAATGCTGTTTGTAGCCTTGTCCACTATAGCAGGAATAATATACCGTGATTCCAAATGTTACGAATACCAAGTGAGTTTTCCTCTTGTTTCCAAATGGCTGAGTTACTTGCTGTCTTCCAGCATAAATCCAGCAGCATTAATTCCAAGGAGGTTTGATGCTTTGCCTGACGTTCCTGTACCTTTTAGAAACTGTATTGTAATAGTGCTTTTGCGTCACAAGTAACACAGTCTGTTATCATTTTCATTCTAAAGTTGTGTTGGAGTTATGGAAGAGGGCATTAAGATTTTGAAAGGCATCGTTTTTTTATCCCATTTTTTTTTGTGTATAGATGCAATTATACTAACTTGACATTTGTTTTGATTTTAATTGCTTCCAGCAATATGTCATCTTTAATCTCACACACTAAATTTTATGAGGGCCTCTGCAAATAGGAAATACAATGGCTATATGAAAGTTTTATAATGGCAGTACCGGCGACCCCTTAAAGGAAAGCTGTAGGTGAAATCTTGACCTCATTGAAGTCAATGGCAAAACTTCCATTGATATCAATGAACCAGGATTTTACCGTATGAATACATAAGAAAGATGTTTTCAATATGAATATAATCAGATATTCACAGATAATTTGAAATCTTGCATTGTAATGTGTTATGCAATGTATTCTCCTTAGATTAAGAAAAATTCGTCACCTCTTTGCAGCAAAAAAGAGCCCGATTTACAAAGGTAGAATGTTTTTCCACGGGAGAATGCTGATTCTTGGAAATCAAAATGTTTCATAGAAGTGGCTTGATTTTGACTAACGTCTGATGGAAACTAGGCAGGTTTCTCTCTTAAATCTTTTTGGTTTCATGCAGCCTGGTTTTCTAGACTCCTGGCAGTTTGGCAGCCCTCCTGGAGATGCCATACCTCTCAGCTTCTCTGTGGTTCATGTGGCATGCTTCTGAGTGGGTCTTCCCAGCTTCTCTGCAGCTTGCCTGCAGAACTTCTAGGCTCCTGTCTTCCCTTCAGCCCATTGGGTACTCAGTGCTAGCTCAAAAGCTTCTTGCCTAGCTGGGACTCCCAGGATCTGTAGCTCTGACACAACTAGTCAGGTGGGCTGCCATGAAGTCAGGGATCTCAGGGCTTTTCCAAATAGGAACAAAACTAAATCTTGAAATATCAAAATCCTCCATGAAACCAATAAGCCTGATGATCCCAAGGTAGGAACTTAGTGTGAGTTTTCAAAGTGCCATTTGTATCTGTAGGTACCTAAAATAGCTTTGAAAATCTGTCCCACAGTTACTACATTGCTGATCAAAGAAGGGGAAACCTCATAGAAAATGGTTATACAAGAAGGTGTGTATGAACAAAAAAGTAGTAACCTAATGTGTTCACTGCACAGGACCAGAGCATGGGACTACCAGGGGATGGAAGACAAATGTGGCTCTGTCATTTTTTTCTCTTTCTTGACAACGGGACTGGCTGAGGATGGAGGTGGTCCTGGATGCAAGTTAGTTTCTCAGATCAGGATTTAAATGTGTGATGTTAGACATTAGCTGCCATCTTCTACAGACCTAGGGTAGGCTTTAACATGTGCTACGTACTTAGTTGAGTAAAAGAGGCACACACAACTCACATTCCTACTACTTTGACTTCAACTCAGCCAGTTCATTATGTGTAAAAGGCAGTATGTCTTGTCTACTGGAATTTTTTTTTCAAATATATTGTGATGGTTTGAGTCACAGATCTCCTTGAGACTCGCGCTGATGGGCTGATCATACCACTGAGCCTGTTTACCTCCCTTCTGGGATAGAACGTCTGGTCTCCCCAGAAAAAGCACAGAGTTGGGGTCACAGCAGAGGAACACCGACACTGAGAGCAGACCAGCTCTGGATAGGCTCAATCACAGAATCCAGGTGCACAGCCCTAGTGGGATCAAAGTCCCAGATAAATCTGTTTTACTCTGCATAAAAGTTATATACAGAGCAAGCTCGCATGTTGCTTGCTCCTTTTATCAATGAAAGACAGAGATGCACAGATGTTGTCCCCTCCCCCACCTCCAGGTAACAATTATTTACACTGGGTTTAATAATAAACAAAAATGATTTTATTAAATATAAAAAGTAGGTTTTAAGTGGTTACAAGTGAGAACAGACAGATACAAATGAATTTCTAAACAAAAGAAAACACACCAGCGAAGCTTAATACTGTAAGAAACTTGTTACATGCAATTCCTTTCCATAACAGTAGTTTTAATGATCTTTTCTCACAAGCTTAGCAGCCTCCTAACTTGGGCTGGATCCTTTTCCCTGTCTAGTCTTAGGGTGTGTCTACCTTGGGAAGTTTTGCAGTCGACATTACTTTTTCCTTCAAAAGTCAAAAAGAAAGTCACCAAATCATGTTTACACTGCCACCCTCTGTTAACATGGACACATTTTTAGCTCCCTCGTTGACAGAGCAAAGCAGTGTGGGTAAGCATCCCACCGTGCCTGGCACTACCTTCAGTTGATAGGCAGTCTGGGAATGCACAATATAATGCAAGGCATTTTGGGAATGTGAAAAACATCCCATCAGCCACCTCTTTGCTTCACAGCCCTCTCAGGGCTTCTGGCTTACTTTCACACCATTTGAAACTGACAGTCCTTGCTGTGCACTCCAGTATTTCCTGTAAGAAATCATGGATACCAGATCTGTCTCCCATGCTGTGTTCAATCTGCTTAGGACATCACACGTTGCAGAAGAACTACTGTTGAACTTACTCTCAGAGGAAGATGAGGATGACTGGGTGAGTGGCACGGACAACAGTGACTTAACATTGCATTTGGCTGTCACAGAGCAGCTGTGCAGAGTAGAGAGTTGTTTTGGGGCCAGGGAAACTAGCACTGAGTGGTGGGATCACATTGTCATGCACATGTGGGATGAAGAGCAGTAGCTACAGAGGTTTAGGATGTATAAAGCAACCTGGAGCTGTGTGCTGAGCCTGCCCGTGAACTGTGGCGCAAGGACACCGGAATGAGAGCTGCTCTCTTGGTAAAGAAGTGTGTTGCAAGTGCTTTGTGGGAGCTGGAGATGCCGATTGCTACTTTTCAGTTGCAAATCAGTTTGGTGTGGAGAAGTCTGCTGTCAGGGCAGCACTTCTGCGAGTGTGCAAGGCAGTAAAGCATATTTTGCTTTGTAGGACTGTGGCCATGAGAAATGTGGATAACATAGTGGCTGGCTTTGCAGAAATGGGCATTTCAAACTATGGTGGGGCAATTGATGGCATAGATATTCTCATTATAGAGCCACCCCACCTTGCACCAGAGTATGTTAATTGGTAGGGGTACTTTACAATGGAGCTTCAGGCACCTGTGGATCTCCATGGACATTTCACAGACATAAATGTGGGGGGGGACCTGAAAAGGTACATTGTGCATGTACCTTTAGGAACAGTGGCCTGTGCGAAAGCTGCAGGCAAGGACTTTCTTTCGGGACCACATAATTACAGTGGGGCATATGGAAAGGTCCATAGTGATCCTCAGTGACCCAGCTTTTACCCCCTACAGCCCTGGCTCATGAACCCTTACCCAGAGCACCTGGACAGCAGTAAGGAGCAACAAAAAGTTAGGTGATGGTTGTTGGATGAGCTTTTGTCAGATTGACAGCAAGGTGGAGGTGTCTCTATGGCAGGCTGGACCTTTTGAAGGATCATATCCCGAGGGCATCGCCTTATATAATTTGCATGAGAATATGGGTGAAGTGCTTTCCCATGGGTGGAGCACGGAGGCACGGTGCCTGGGTGGACAGTGTGAACTGCCAGACACTCGGACTGTCAGAGGAGCCCACAGGGTAGTCATCAACATCAGGGAAGCTCTGAGGAACCAATCTGACAATGAAGGGTTCTGGCATTTCTTTGTCTTGGAGTTGCTTCCCTGCCTCATCCCACTACTCATCTGGAGCATGGCATTCCCATGAAACCAAGGAATGTTACAAGCTTCCACAGGGCCAGAGTGATTCGTATGCATCGTGTCACACACGATAAATTCACTGAACTCTTCATCAGTTCTGTCTTTTATTGATCCCTTTCAATAACAGTCACAAAGGCTATGTCTACATTGCCCCCATTTTGCGCAACAAATATGCAAATGAGGTGAAGCGTGGAATATTGCTGTGCCTCATTTGCATAATTAATGAGGCTCAGTTTTTGCACAGGAGCTTTTCTTCTGCATTTTTTTCAGGAAGAACGGCGCTTGCGCAAGAGTGGGTTTTTGCGCAAAAACGGAGCCTAATTAATTATGCAAATGAGGTACAGCAATACTCCACGCTTCACCTCATTTGCATATTTTGTGCACAAAATGGGGGAAGTGTAGATATAGCCATAGGGTGAATGCTTGCTGGTAAGGAAGAGTGAAGGTTATTGGAAAACCTCACACTTAGGTTAACGTCCAGTTGTCAAAGTCACAGCTGCTATGATGAGTGGAGTATGCTGGTAAAAAATCATTCTAAGATATGAGAAGGAGTGTGTGAGCACAGAGGGAGGATTGCTGGCTAAAGAATTTTGCATGTGCTGCCAGGTAGGCTTCTATGTGGGCATAGAGGATGGATTGGTTGGTAAAGAATTCTGCATATGCTGCCAGAGAGGCCTTTGGTTCTGTTTGCTCTGCATCTTAATTAGACACTTCAGCATCTCAGTTTGGTCTTCCATGAGCTTTAGCATGGTGGCTTCTGTTCTAGCTTTCATCCCCCGGGGTGCCTCTCCTCCCTTGTATTGATTTTGGAGCATTGAATGTTGCAAAACATCCTTCATTCAGTCTTCTTTGGTCCTTCAAGGTCTTTTCCTGAGTTGACAGAGTCTATCAGTGGGGGAGTATGTCTGCCTTCTCAAGGTGTGGTCTGGAAAAGTAACCATTAACAATAGAGTGACTGTACTTTTCCTGATAAAGATTAAAACATTTCACTAACATCCACTTCCCTGAACAAAACCAGTCGCTCTTCTTGTTACCCTAGAAGCAAACACAGATCTCTCCAGTCACTCTGATCAGGGTGAGTTTTAAAGGTGGAAGGAGGCGGAGGAGGGTTGGGCATGAGGACATAAGTAAGTAGAGCCCACACTTTTGCAGCAGGTGTATATGGAAACAATTTGTAATAATCTTAAACTTGTCCACAGGCTGCCATCACTCTGGCTGACATCTCCCTGCCGAAGGTTAACAGGCAAATGTGGGCTCTGCCTCTGAATGCATGGGGGAGGAGGGAGCATCCCACTCCTTATGCAGCCCAACTCTGTGTTACCTGGGTTCCGGCAGCACAGATAGAGGAATAGTTTGGGAGAATGTTGTCCCATGGGGGTGGAGAGGGGCAGCCCTGCTATGGGAGCTCTGAGAGAGAATTAATAAGTAGCTCAGGAAAAGCTTTTGACATCGTTACCCAGCAAGATTCTATTGACATCTCTGAGCCAGCCAGCTGGAAAATGGATTTTAAAGTTTTCGGGGCTTGCAAGGGGAGAGGGGCACATTGTTTACCTGTTAACGTGACTGCAGAGCAGAAGAGTTCAAAGCGCTGGCCAGAGTGGCTAATCAGGTGTTGTGGGAAAACATCCTGGAGTTCAATAAACTTGGAAAAAAGCCTACTGTAGGTCACACTGCATGAATGTTGACAGTAAAGGATGGGGGAGGGAAGTTCCTCCCAGAAGAGGAAGTTTTTTGTTGCCGAAACTAGGCATTTTTTGCGACTTTTGTTGTGTTGCAGAGTGAATGCTCTCTGGGTTTTGTTGTCAAAAAGGTGACAAAACTTGCCAGTGTAGACAAGGCTTTAGGTGTTTCTGGCAGTCATCTGGGTGGCAAGCAAGGGGTGTCTTGCATCTGCCAGCTCCCTATTGTTTGGTTCCCTGCCTATAAATCGATTTGCCCAAGGTGGGAATCGTTTGTGTTCAGCTTCCGCCTTTTTGTACCTCCAAGGAAAAGTACCACGCCCAAAAAGGGTTCTCGCTTCAGGTAACCTGACCACAAGTCTTGGTAGGACCAACCATAGTTCAGGCTTACAGGAAAAACAAGATTAAAAATAAGAGTACTGTGCCATTAAGTTGCTTCAGTACTACCAGTGGCTTTCATTAGCACATTTCGATCTATGAACAAGTTCATATTTCCAACGTCAAATACAAGAACTATACATGCACACAAATAAAATATACACATTCAGGGAATTACAAGTTCTCCAATGGTAGTTTACATGCCACATTTTGCATAAAGCAGCATATTTGAGTTAGGCATATTCATATTCAAGCACATACTTCCATAAAGAATATGAAGGTGCAACATCATATCTTATTTAGCACATTGGCTAACATGTTAAATCTTAGTCTGGACAAGCCCAGATTAGCCACTGCAATTTGTATCTGATTGTAAATAGCTCCCTAAGAACCATTATGTTTAAATACAATGTGCTTTGACAATCTCTCCACCCTCTGTGCCAGAAATTATCTATACTTATACATCACTAAAGATGAGCCAAGATCTGCGGGTGCAGTCTTTGTACCAATTAAAGATTTTCCTCACTCCCTAGGAACCCTTATCTACTCATTTAGTTAGGATGGCTTTAAGGCTCTTTTATGTCACTTCTGCAGCCCAAAAGGCTTAATGTGGGCCAGAAACTGACCATTTCCGGATCTCCGGATTCAGTTCCTCGTTACCTTTTCAAAATCCAGTTTTTAAATTTTAGCAGTGGGCTTTTTAGATGGCAAAATGATTTTTTTTTCCATTTCTGAATCTTTTACTTTGATATTTTCTTAATTAACTCTGTCACAGCACTTTCACAGTGTTTTGCAAAGGAGGTGCCGAGAGCGGGGTGGGCAAAAGGGTCTCTGCGGCCGGTTTTGGCCCGCCAAGTGGGTTGATCCAGCCCACAAAGGCCCTGCTGCTCCCCCGCCCCCAGGCCAATTAGGGCCTGGGGAGTAGGGGAACATGTGAAGCTTCCTCCTGCCCTGGGAGCAGCACGCAGCGCTTTGAAGTGCCACGCGCTG
>JANRFK010006693.1:7448891-7480565 GCA_030068395.1 Apalone spinifera
TTCTTATGTTCTTATGTTCTTATGCCTGCAACAGTCTCAGGCCGCTCCAAGTGGCTGCCTGCTTGGGGCCATTTGCCTCTCTGCACTGCATGCCCAAGGTGAGAGCAGGAGACTTTGTGCACTGCCACCACTCCAACCCAATCACCTGCCAGTGAGAGCTGTGATGGTTGTGCTGGGGCAGGAGCAGTGGGCAAAACCTGTTCCCCTTTTCCCCTTTAAGGGGCACACAGCGCCAACAGGCACAGAGCCCCAGCAGCCTGCCACTTTGAGCAGCCTGGGACTGTGGCAGGCAGGCAGTATGCCTGAGGGTCCTGATGGGCTGTGGGCCAGATCCAAAGCCTTGGGGGGCTGGATCTGGCCTGCAGGCCTTATTTTGCCTGCCACTTAACTTGTCACCTTATTATCTTCTAGATGTTTGCAAATTGATTCTCTAATTATTTGCTCCATTGTCTTTCCTGGCACAGAAGTTAAGCTGCCTGGTCCCTAATTTCCTAGGCTGTCTGTATTTCCCTTTTTACAGATGGTCACTAGATTTGCCCTTTTCTAGTTCTTCTGGAATCTCTCCTGTCTTCATTGATATTTTTAAAGATGATAGCTAATGGCTCTGATACCTCCTCAGTCAGCAATTTGAGTATGCTAGGATGCATTTCATCAGGCCCTGGTGATTTGAAGACATCTTACTTGTCTAAGTAATTTTTAACTTATTCTTTTCCCTATTTTAGTTTCTGCTACTACCCCATTTTCACTGGTATTCACTGTGTTAGGTGTCCAATCATCACCATCCTTTTTGATGAAAATCGAAACAAAGAAGTCTTTAAGCACCTCTGTCATTTCCTCATTTATTCTTTTTCTCTACTCTATTCTTAGTTTTCCTCTTGCTTCTGATATATTTGTAGAATGTTTTTTCTTATTCTTTGTCTTTAGCTAGTTTGAGCTCATTTCGTGCCTTTCTAATTTTGCCACTACATACATGTGTTGTCTACTATATATTTGAGACAGTGTGGGTGTCTGTCTGTCTTTGTGTCTGTCCATCCATCTGAAAGTCCATTTGTTCAAGAACTCCTTCTAAACAGTAAGAGCTAGAACGACCAAATTTGGTACAGGGCATCCCTGCTATCAGTCGCCCTGGTATACATCCGTTCTGCACCAAAGTTGTTGACGCTTGTAGGAACTGATGCGTTATAAGTCTTCTCATTCCCCGCTCTTTAAGTTGTGCAAAAAAAAACCCCAATTTGTGCAAATGGAAGTCAGCCGTGGGAAAAAAATTCCCTGCTTTAAGTTGTTTCACTATAAGTCCGAGTTTTTTGGAACATTTCCTGGACTTATAGCCAGGTCAGCCTGTATGCAACTTCCTCTTATAACTTAAGCAAAGTCAGGGGTTGGTTGTGCCAGGACAATGGGATGTGCGTGGAATGGGATTGTCTCTCATCAAACGGAAAGAGAGGAGTCTCATAGCAGGGACAGTTATACTCATGAACAGGGCTCACTGAACCGCGGCGAGCCCCGCTCGCCAGCCATGCTGTCCAATGATCTGCATGCGCAGATCACCCAAAACTGGCTCTTCCAGGTTACAATCTACTCGCCACGGTCTGAAGTTGACCCGTACCATGACATCGCCCTTGTTGTTACCCCTTTTATTCTTACCCACGGACTCTTACAATTCTGTCTCCTATTTCCATCTCAGTGTCAGTCCAAGTGTTTATATAAAGCAATGCCCCCCCCCCTTTTCTCCCTGCCTTTCCTTCCTGAGAAAGCTGTCCTCTTCTGTACCAATATTCCAGGCATGCATATTATCCCTCCAAGTCTCTGATGCCAATTATGTCATAGTTGTGTTTATTTCCTAGCACAATGAGTTCTTCCTCCTTATTCCCCATACTTCACGCATTAGTATACAGACATAATGTAATGGAAATAGAATGGATCACTGCATGCCTGAGATTATACAGTTCAGTTATGTGGCCTCTTTCTCTTCTGTGTTGCCTCCCAAGTCCTTTTATGTATCCCTATTCATAAAACACTACTCAGAGCAGATGTGGATTCCTTCTTAGGAACAAAGCCATTAAATAGTTGCTTAACAGAACAGCGGGCAAGAAGAGGGGGATGATGATCTTTTTCCCACTTTGTAAGTAATCAAATAAGATAATGCAGTTGGACTGCCTTATCAGTGTATTTTGCTTTTGAATAGGTAACTAGTATGGAGTCTTCCCCTCCAGCATATCTACAGCAACATGGAAATTTACCAAGTAGCTGTCAGTGGCTGCAGCATACCTCAAGCATATTCCATGTAAATCTATCTGTGTATTATTAGATCAGTGTTTCTCAACCAGTGGTATGAGTACCCTTAGGGGTACTTGAGAGAAGTCTGGAGGGTATGTCAACACAACTAGAATTTGGAAAAAATTGAATTTTTGTTTTAAGTTTTACAGCGCTTTATTATTTTTGTACTTTTTACACCCAAAAATTTCATCACCTGCCCGGATACGAGTAAGTTGTTTAAAGAAATGTGTTGCAATGGTAGAAAAAAAATTGTCTATCTGAAAACTGTAGGTACCGGGGGTTCTTATAATTTTGTTAAAGGGGTCCTTTATAATAAAAGGTTGAGAAACACTGTATTAGATAACTGGCAGAATCGGACTTGCATGGAACAAATCTTGAAGAAAAATCTGAAAGTGGCATATGTTGATTCTGCCCAGAGCCTATGAATAAACTGGGGCAGATATCATTAGTCTTTTACGTACAGTGTGGGAAATACACAGTCTCTGAGACATCCAGTTGATCCTCTCACCTTCACCCCTTTTCTTCATTCCTCCCCAATAAAAAAAACAAGCTAGGAAAACAGTCATAATATTTCTAAGGAATAAAACAATCTAGTATATTGCTAAGGGAAAGAACAAACCTTCCTGGTTTTTTATACTTCATAGAGAAGCAGAAAATGTAAAAACCCAATTTAAAAAAAAATACCTTTTGCAAGTTCCCATTAATCCTGTGATATAGACTTTACTTACATCAGTATAGTTACTGAAATAAACTGTTCTTTGGGCTAGCAACAGTTGCATTTAGAAATAGTTTTGTATTTGCATATCTCCAAGACACTTGAGATTTAAGATGGTTTGTAAATGTTGAAAATTGTCTGCCCTTTGGCCCTTTAAATTAGTCTCCTTTTTCTTTCTAATTTCTCAGCTGTCAGACTTACCCTCTTGACTCTTTATCTTTCTTTATCCAAGTATAAAAAGTCCTCCTTCCTCTCTCTATTTCTTTTTTGTAAATTGGTTTCTTGAAGGGCTTTTCAAACAGAAAAGTTGTTTGTAAGTCCTTCTGCCTTTTTACAATGACTGAATTCTTAAGCACCTGAGATGTTTTGCAGACCAAATCTCTGCCAGGAAGCAAGTTAGAATTCCCCGTTGCCTTCTTTGTAAGAGACAGAAGTAGGGCACCTACCTTGAAATTACCCCAGCGTGTTCAGCAATAACAGTGTTCCTCAGATTGCTCAAAGCAGCTGGCTGAGGAACCATGTGCCACTCAGCGCTGCATGCTCCTTGGGGGGCAGGGAAAGCTGGGACTGATGGCCCCAGCACGGGGTCACTTTGAGCGGCCTGGGGCTGCGGCAGGAAGGGAGCCTCTCTGAGGGTCCTGCTGGTCTCCAGACTAGGAGAGCTCCGCCTGGCCAGAGCCAGCATCTGGGATGCCACACCCTCCTGCATTAGGGATGTGAACTATTAGTAGACTATCCGATACGCAAATGCTTATTGGATAGACGACACAACAGTCGTCTAGTTGCATCCCTCCCCCCTTCCTTGCTGCCTCTATCAAAAAGAGGCAGCAAGGTGGGGGGAAAGAACAGAGGGTGCTTCAAAGTGGTAATGCTACGTGGAGCCCGGGGTCTGCCGCTCTGAAACGCTGCATGCAGCCTGGGGCTAGCCCTAGGTTGCTCACGTGTTTCAAAGCGGCAGTGCCGCATGGAACCCGAGATCTGCCGAGGACTTCCCTGGTGACCCTGGGCTCCATGCTATGCTCCCTCTTTAAGGTGCCACAGGGAAGACGGGGCCAACGGGGGACTGCTTGAGTCCCCTGCTTGGCCCCATGCTCCCCGTAGCGCTTTTGCCTTTGAAGTGTCAACTCCCTGCCTCAGGCCACTACCCAAACCCTCTGCACTTCACCTTCCCCAGGTCACAAGTCCCTCCTCAGCCCCGTACCCACTCCTATACCCTTCTCCCAGTCTAAAATCCTCTCCTTCACTCAGACCTTGCACCCCAGACCTCTGCCCCAGGTCACAACCCCCTCCTTCATCAAAATTTCTCTCAGACCCTCCTTACCCCGAGCTTCCTTCTGCACTCAACCTCCATCCCTGATTCTGCATCCCCTCCATAGAGAAGTGCAGCCCTTGACCACTTACCAAAATCTTGGAGTGTCCCCTCATCAAAAATCATTGCCTACCCCTGTGTTAGCCTGTTATCCCCTCACCTTCTGGCCTGTTTCTTTATAATTTTGTCTTCACTGCTGACACTAGGTGTTTTGTTTATTTCTTTTTCTAGTGGCATAATCAGTGGGCATTACACAGGTCTCTGTAAAATTGCAATGGAGACTAGGCACCTGTAATTTTTAGTGCAAGGTTAGTTAGGTGAGGTCAGTCACAGGTAGGGGAATAGTGTTGATGTCACTTGGTTACTGCACAGCAAAAATTGCAGGTGCCTGGTCTCCACTAGGATGTTAGTTATCCTGCTGCTAAAAAAAGACGCACACTTTTTTGGCAGGAGCGACGTATTGTGTGGACAAGGATGAAAGATGGGCAGGAATAACTTCACATCAGAGTCCATGTCTGCATCTTAGTTTCTGAGTTCCATTACCAATCATCCCCCATGTTCATGACAGGGTGTGCCAGAGAGCTGATATTTCAGTTTTCCAAAAATGTCTCTGTTGCTGCTGAAGTTTCAGCGGGGCAGTTGTGTTAGTTTGTAACTGCAAAAACAACGAGGAGTCTAACAGATTTATTAGGGCATAAGCTTTCGTAAGTAAAACCCACTTCATCAGATGAATTGGAGTGGAAGTTACAAAAGCAGTGGGATATATAAGGAAGAAGTTACTTGTGTACTGAAGCTAATCAAGTCAGGGTGGAAGTGGGTCATTCGCAGCATTTGGTCTGGAATCGTGAATATCCAGAGAGGGGAAATAGCCTTTGTAATGAGTTAACCAGTTGAGATCCTTATTCAATCCTAAGTTAATAGTATTGAATTTGCAAATGAATTCCAGTTCAGCTGTCTCTCTTTGTCACCATTTTTAAAAATTCTTTTGTAGAAGGATGGCTACTTTCAAATCCATTATTGAATGTCTAGGGAGGTTAAAATGATATCCTACAGCTTGCTGTGTGTTATCATTCCTGATGTCTGATTTGTGTCCATTTATCCTTTGGCACAGACACTGTCCGGTTTGGCCAGTGTACCAGGCAGAGGAGCTTTGCCACCAGGTCATAGTCAAGCTTCACTTTTCTCCTTTTTTAAAAGACTTCCCCTTGACCTGTGGTGTCCAACAACACTAGCCACATGTGGCTATTTGGCCGGTTGAGTGCGGCTAGTTCACTAGTGGCTACTGCTTCAGAACTGGTTGGATAGCATGGCCCTTGACCCTTCTCCAGTTTCACTATCTGAAGACATTGTCCAGCACAAGCCGTCAGTCACTCTTTGTGAACTGGTGGGCTCGAGGCAGCAGTATTCTTTGTACAGAACATGAAACAGACTGTATGAATAGAAATGTAATGCCAATGTAGAACTCCTTGTCCCAGAGCTGGGGGGCTGTCTCAGATATATGTGTCTCTTCCTTTGTTTTTCAGATATTCCTCTTCATATATATTTCGAAACATTGTTAAAGGAGGACAAGATCAAAGGAGATCCTGTTGACATCTCAGCACTAGGGGTAGAGTTTAAAATGTCTCCATACAATGGTATGTGATGCAAAATATTTTAATTAGTGCAACATTTATATTTTAGCTATTTTCTCAACATTTCTTTTTGTATTACAGGTGCTGCCTTAAATATTACTAGTGTTTTATGTGATTTTATAAAAGTATGACTCCTGTCCAACATAGCTTACAATCTGATCAGGTCATAAGACTAAATACTGGGAGAATAAGGGCACAAGAGTTAGGAGGAAGAAATAAGGAATCTAGGGGAAAACTCATCCCACTCACATAGATTCCAAATAGTTGGGTTTTATGTAGGTAAATTGTGAAGAGAGTGGGGAGGTAAAATCTTCTAACCTGCAACCTGTACAGGGTTCGAGGATGCTATACAGTTCTCCTTTCTTGCTATATCTAATTATGAGCTGGAATAACAGGTGTAGTTCTTCCTGATAGCTGGGTGTGAGCACCATTGGACCTGCATAAATATAGCTGGTTGTCCTTAATTGTGGCCTTCTGCACCAGTTCCCAAAAATTATTGAGAGGACTACCCAGGAGATTTTAAAATGTTCCACCCAGTGTTCAGCTGAAGGTGGTAAAGTGGCCAAAGATGTAACTCTGAGGCCCATATGTTTTTAGCCAGTGTATTGTATGTATGAGAATATAAAAGCAATCAGTGTCAAAGGCGTTTCACACCAGTATGCTGTTGATTCATCTAATTCATTAAGCCCTTGCCAAGCAAATTATGTAGAGACTCCTTGGAAATAACCTATAGTCCTGTTGCAAATTGTTCTTATTAAGAGATGCCGCTGTAATCGGAATGAGCTTAGAAACTTGATGATAAACTTCTCCAAATGGTCACTGAGGACTTATTTAAACACTCTTTTTGTACAGCTATAACTATATTGGTTTAGAAACTGAGCAAAGCAGCACAATTCCCTATCATGGATGCATTTTACCAGTATGAAGGTGCATATACTGTTACCTTATTCCCATTCAGGAATAAGTTACACTGATACAAGTCCCTTCCTACAAATATAAACTGTGTCCACACTGAGTATTGCTTTAACAATATCTACAGCTAACCTGCTACAATAATAGCAGAACAAATGTAAGGGGCGTGGATCCTCTCTAGAGCCATTGTACCATTTAGAATGTCAGTGTGCTGGAACATTTAAAAACCAAGGCATTGATTCAGTAAAGTACTTAAATGCCTAAGTGAAGTCAATGTGACTGTTCAAGTACCTTGCTGAATCAGAGCATGACTAATTATTTTAAGTCAGTTTATTACTTCAAGCTATAGATTTTTCCATCTCTTACTGTGTAAATAGCTTCTTTGGTTACTCAATTGTTCAACTGCCTAGTATTTATTCATTGTTGGTTAGACTTTGTTGAGATAAAGGACAGGTGGCTTACTAAAATGAGATATGTATGGCATACAAAGGTAGTAGCAGCAGCTGAAATAAGAAGGTTTTATGTGAGTTCTGTGGTATAGTAAAGTATTGCATTCTGCAGGAAATCTGCCTTTCGTCATATCCCTTATCTCCAATGTACCATACATTGCACCTCTTCCACCTTAACTTCTTTTTGCCATGTGCCTGGTACTAAAGGTGGTGTTATATCTCTAATTGCTTACAAATAAGCAGTCTGTTTAGAAATATAGTTAACACTAGCTGAAATGTGAATTAACCCTTGCTGTAGTACAGTTATGAGCAAAAAAGACACAAAGGGTTAGATGCTTTTCTGTTATGCTACAGTAAATCAATTGAAGTAAATATGATTGCATCAGTGGAACTCAGAGGTGAATTTTGACTCAGTGGTTGACCTTTTTTTGTGTCTACACATGCCAGAGATTCTTACGCTATGTACTTTGTATGTTTCAGAAAAACCTGTAACTTTTTCATTATTGTTTGTAAAGTGAACTTGACTATAAGTTGCAGCTAATGAAAATGAATCTGAAACTCTGCAAATGCTTATTCTGTTGCAGAATACAATCAGCATAATGCTTCTTTCAAACAATGGAGCGGTGGCTATTTACTTAACTCCAGACCTCAAGCAGCATCAAAAACATCAGAACTATTCTCAGAGGGAAGAAAAAAAAGGCACCTAAGTGAGACAGCAATAGGTAAGGGAAAACTATATAAACTACTTAGAAACTTTTTCTGAAAATACCCTTAAAAGAATATGATTTACCATTGGGCTTCACACATTATTCAAAGTTGTTTCTTCATATAAACTAATAGATAATGTTATAAAATTGTCTCTTAAGGAAATGTGAGAAATAGACTTATGATGACAGTGCAAATAATAGATGTGCGCCATTTAAGACCTACCATTTTCTGCTTCTTTTTATTTCTTCCATCCTCCCACCTTTCTTTCCCCAATTCTACTTCGATGCAATTACAAAAGTAGACATGCTTCCGTTTTTTTCTTATTAGTTGCTCCTTAAGAAAACTCCAGTTGTATTTGTGTAATACTTGACAGTGTGGGTTTTACATTTTTAAAACTTCTCCATGAAATAGGTTATGTGTTAACAGATATATTTGTAAAAAAATACACTCAACCAAATATTTGCTGCCTCTGAACTCAGCTATGTTTCACTTATTGTATGCTATAGGGATGTCAACGTGTAGTCGACTATACAATTAACCAATAATCTTGTCGACTACACGCATTCCTCCTCCCGCTCCCCGCCACCTCTGTTAATTTGGGCTTTGTCTCAGAGAAATTATCCATGAGGAAAGTCAGCAGCCTGGTGAGCAGTCAGAGAATTGCAGAGTTGTTTATGAGATTAGAGTTCGTATACTTGATGCACGTTGTACATAACTATGCTTTATCTGGTGTCTCTTCTTACCTTTCTACTGCTCTTGCCAGATCCTCTTTATATTTAGTTAGTGTTCTAAATATATTTAGTTTAGTATGGGATTCTCTTTCAAGTCGGGCTAAGAGAAAATTGGGAACAATGTTGGTTTGCTTTTAGAGTCCAAAAAAATTGCAGGAGGGGCTGCATTCACTGGGATTAAATAAAGAATACCCATGAATTATGACTTGTCTGGGACATTGAATGCACTTTAGGGGAAATCAGACTTGCAGGTGAGGAAATTGACTTTGCCGTTATCATCTTTGCTGACAGTTCTACTTAGCCATCAGGCAGGAAAAAACTGCTGCTTATCACGTAGCCATTAGAGCACCCAATGCATATGCAGTCCTGTCAGGGAAGGCTACACTCTCTAGTCAAGATTATTCCCACAAATGTGATTGCTTTTGGTTGTTCATAGTCTGATAACGTCTGTAAAGGAGGCAGACTATGAACACAATGAGGCTGCTTCCAAGAAGGAATTATCCCCCTTGAACTAGAGAGGCAGTTTTTGTGGGAGAGTAGTGATGAAGGTAAATTTGCAATGGATAGAGCCATATAACTGGCTGTTAGGTGTTTATGAAATCTCAGGTGTTCAGCTGGGCACTTTCAGAAAGGGCCTCATTTGCTACAATGTGGGAAATATTTTTAATATAATAGACACATTTTTTTTCAAATCTTTTTGTGGCAGGAGAAAGTAACAGTGATGCTTTTTGCTTTCGACGTGCAGAACCAGAATCCTATAACGATTTTACTGCAGTGACTCATGTCAATTTGATGTCTAGAGCTACCCAAAACACATCGTCACAGGTAAAAAAAAAAAAATGAATAGACTGATGGATTAATTAATACATCACCAGAGAGTTGTGCAAATTAATAAATAAATATACAGACCTTTCACAATGTAATTGCTTTACATAGTTTCACTCATGCATAGTTAGCATGAGATTAATAGTCTGCATTGGGAAGGGAGCATAGAACGTAGAAATGCATTCTCAAAGGCAATTTCACAGACCATGTAAGTAGTTTATCAGAACTTTTTTTAAAAATCTGCATTTTTACAATGAATAAAATGTATCATATAATTCATGTCCCCACTGGAACTGTGACTGAAGACTTTTATAACACTGCCTCCTGATGGAGCTGTACAATATTGGCTGGCAACTTAAATACAGCCTTCATCCCGCAGCATCTTGATATACCAAACTGTGCTTGAGTCTTTTGTTTATTGAACAATTGCAGAGCCTCTGATAAAGTGATGATGATATCCAGGCCCCCCAGTAAAATCAATGCCAAACCTCCCATTTATTAGAGTTGCACGGAATTTTACCTTAAAAGTGTTCAGGTTTCAGTGCCGCAGAAATATGAAGGCTTACAGTTTGAGAAATGCTGAACCTGATCATCTAAATCTAACTGATGTTCCCTAAGCAGTTTGGGTAATGCAAATTCTGTTGAATTTCTTTCCTTGATTGAGTCTGTTACATGTCTGCATCTAGTGAGAACTTCCTTCTTTTACGAAATTGAATAAAAGTGATTTACTTTGAAACTTGCTTTTTCACTTGAAAATAGAAAGCTCTGTAATTTAGATTGAATTATGTTTCAATGATTCCAAAACCACCTTCTGTAATATAGAAAAGTCAGTCCACACACTTGAGAGAAGTTGGATAGCCCCAAGAAGAAAATGCTCAGAAATTCAGCATCCTCTTATCCTTAACAAAGGGATTTCTGCAGATTTCCAGACAAATATTTTCCATCTAGATTATTCAACACTGATCAAGTCATTTATCATATTATATTTATGCTCTGACCTCTTAGTATTCTTACTTTTATCGAGTGCAGGAACATTTATGTAGTGATCAGGTAATAAATATAGCATCAACATTTTGAAGAATATAGCTGTTCATGGGGGAATTGTCAACAGTGGTTCTCAGCATTAACTATAATTGTGAAATCAGAGTTAAAATTCCCATTGACTTCAATGGGAACACAGTTAATTCAAAACTGAGTATTTTTGAAAATATTGTAAAAAATCACTCTGCTTTTGCGACTGTTAAATTTACAAAAAACAATGCTTAGTCTTATCGTTATCATTAAACTAATGACTTTTGTATTATTGTTATGTAGCATAGCTCTAGACGGAGACTGAGAAGTGAGAGCTCCTATGATATAGACAACATTGTTATTCCTATGTCACTGGTTGCTCCCTCTAAACTGGAGAAGCTACAATACAAAGAAATCCTTACTCCAAGGTATGTTCATTTTTCCCTTTTGCATTTATGGGGAAACGCTAGTGATACATTTTCTCTTTCCATAAATCTTCCTTCTTTCCCCCAAGGGAAATGGTCAGACTTCCTGTAGACACAGTGGGGTCTGATGCACAAATAAGCACACTGTAAAAATAAATAGGAATGTTTTTCTCTAATCTTAATTCTGGTGCACACTGCAGACATAAATGTATGTTCTAAGATTATTTTTTATTACTTAGTTCAGTAGAATTCATACCCTCAATAACATGCACATAAATACACATACCTAAACATTATTTTTAATGTCTGATTTTATTAATTGGATTTAACTTTTTCAAGTAGCATAACCCCATTATTTCTGATATATGGTTCTCTTAACTCATTTAAAATACATAGATTCTTAGAACAGCTTAAACAAGTTTCTGTTAAACTAAATAATGAGTAAATCATCTAAGCTAGTCCTTCTATTTGCATATCTTTGATTCTGTTTCAGGTGTAGGTTGGTTTTATTTAAAGGCTTAAAATAGTAGTAACAGGAATAGTATTAAGAAGCTCAGGTTCTGTATTTTTTTAAAGAAAGATTTTGTAGAACCTAATGTTAGAAGACCTGTTTTCATTACTTAAAGGTTTACATTCCCTTACAAAGCTTGCAACATAAATACTGCAGAATTGTACTATTTAATAAGAGCCAACAAATGACACTGACTAGAAACAGAATAACCTCATTTCACAGCTGAGGCGATAAAACATTATATTTGGCTAACCATGTGTTAACTACTCTTCTCCAATTTGTAGCTGGAGAGTTGTTGAGCTTCATCCTCTGGGACGATTTCATGTAGATGAAGAAGAGGTAGGCTACATTTTAATGAAACCAAGAGTATAATATATGGCTTATCAATGTATGTTTTCAGTAGACACTGGTTTAATGAAAACCCCTGGTAAGTTTGAAATTATAAAAATAAGCTTTTTATAATAACTGTCAAGGTAAAAACCTGTCTAAGCCTTTGTTTGAATAAGTGTTTTATATACTTATTTTGTCAGCTGTCTCTTCTCCCATCCTGCCAAACTCCTAATGGCAGCACTAACGGGTGGTAAGTAAGATGAATCTCCATTCAGAAGCAAGGAGATGAAAGAACTAGGAGTCAGTGCTAGTATATAATCAGCCTACCTACATCCTAGAATCAGGAAGCATGGGCCTGTAGTTTCTTCATTGTTTTCCTTTTAGCTCTAAGGAAAAGAGGAAGGAGAAGAGGAGGATGTGAAAGAACACACAAAGTTGAAGCAATTAAGGTTTTGTGTCTGAGTCTGAACCTTTTTAGGTAAAGCTCTAGCATAGTGGGGCTCAGCCAGTGATCCAGCAGCAAGCCCCTTCTAACAACGTCCTGCCCTAATTGCGGCCAGTTCTCTGTCTGAGGATTGGGATACTAGAGATCCAGTGGAACACCCTCTCCAGGGAGTGGAAAATCAGGTGGCTCTCCAGGTTTTCTAGAAGTCCCTCATCCTCTGCATTGTCAACAAGCAGCACCAGAAAGCCAACTTCCTTGGGCTTGTAGCATTTCAGCAGATATTTTTGTCTCTCTTTTTTATGGGGGCCATATTTGTCTACTCCTTGCACCATCGTTTGGTTTTCTGTTGGTGAGAGGGGTGCATTCCTCCTTCCTGTATGAAGCAGAGCAGCCTGTATTACTCTCCTCAGTACACCATGAACAGTTTCTTCATCATCCACTGCTATTGTTCCTCCAGGAGCATGGATATGCTTGCCTCTTTCATGGCACCCTTCTGGACTTACTGGTTTGGGAAACTTTCCCTGGCATGCGGGGTATTTCCCAGACCCAGTATGAACTTTCTTTCCTCCCTTTCTTTCTCTTGCTATTTCTTCTGACCTGAGTTAAATGTCTAGGTAGAAACCTGCCATTTTTGCTACCTTCCTGGAATCTTTGGAGGTCTCTGATTTCTATTTCTGATCACTATCACTGATATGTACCCCGAGTGTGACCTCTACTTGGACTAACAGCAGTTACAGCAGTTCCAAGACAAACATCCAGCCCGTGGTCCGAAACAAAGATATTGCTACCATCCTGGGTGAGAATATCCGTCTTAGCTGGCAGGACCCTTCTGTGTGGGGGTTAGATGGTCCAATATACTAGACAAGGAGTAAACTTTTCAAAGGATTTCTCTCTCCCTTGGAGATTGAAAAGGCAATACCTGCCATGCAGCAATCTCAAGATGTTATTCTGAGGAATGGGATTAGGTAAACGAGATCTCCTGTCTTCAGTCATTTGGATAGAAAATACTCCAGGTCACAAAGAATAAAATATTTCTTCTTCCCATGATAGATGCCACCACTTGTCCTTCTGAAAATGTACCTTGCCTATATATTCTATAGCTCCATGGAAAAGGCGGCCAGCTTTTTCCATGGTAATGCCCCATAGGTCCTGGCCAGTGTTCCTTGTAAACTGAGCGCTTGGGCAGCCATCCAGGCAAGATTCAAGTGCCACCCAGCTGATTAACAGAGTGTCCACAGCAAGTGTGGGCACATCCACACATGCCTCAGTGCACATAATAAAATGTATTCTGCACATGGGTGAAAAAAAATAGAGGGAACATTGCTGCTGACAGGCATTACAATTACTGGGTAGCTTGAGAGAAAAGACATGAAATATCAGAATTAGTAGTAAATAATTTTCCTTTCCTCCAGCTGTCTAAAACCCAAATAATTGCATTGTTTACCTCTTTTTGACTCTCGCTTGCATTCTCACAGACATACTATAATAAAGCAAAGGCGGTGAGGAGTCCTGTGGCACCTTATAGACTAACCGAAGTGTTGGAGCATACGCTTTCGTGGGCAAAGACCCACTTCATCAGATGCCTGTCACATGCATGCCCACGAAAGCGTATGCTCCAACACTTCAGTTAGTCTATAAGGTGCCACAGGACTCCTCGCTGCCTTTGCAGATTCAGACTAACACGGCTACCCCTCTGATATATAATAAAGTAAGTGTCAGTTAAAAATAGAATCTTTATGAAAGATACGCACAAGTGGGAAATAGGTAATTGTGCGTGTATAGGGTGAGATTTCTATTTCTGTGCCACTGTAGCTTTTTTGAATTTCCTGATTTCTGTGTTGGAATTTATGATCAATCGTTTTCTTACTGTGAGGTTTTGAAATTAATACTGTCTAAGTTGAAATCCGTGGCCAAACATAATTGTAATAAATGACCACTAGCAGTTTATGTAATATTTTTGTTTGTTTCAGTAGAGGCACATATTTTAATATGTTTTCAGTGTAGCATGGATGAGTTCATAAGTAACTTTTCCAGGTTAGAGGACACTTTTGGTTTTCCAATAAGTTCTATTGATTCATATTCCCATATGGCATCTGGTCACATAGGGTGCATCTTACATAGCAGTGTTATTTCGGAGTAACGGCCGTTATTTCGAAATAACAATGCGAGCATCTACACAGGAATTCCATTATTTTGAAATAATTTTGAAATAATGGATGGCTTATTCTGACTTCTGTAACCCTCATTCCATGAGGAATAATGCCTATTCTGAAATAGTTATTATTTCGCTCCACTGCTGCTATTTTGAAATAGCTCCTCCCCAGGGACATTCAAGCTAATTACTCCCCAGTGCCTCCTGGGGCTCTAAATTGAGGTAGCATGTCCACATTAAGGAAGCCTGCCTCAGAGTAATTTTGAGGCTTCCCTGTAGTGTAGAGACGCTATTTTGAAATAAACTATTTCGGCGTATTTCTTCCGGAATAGCTTATTTTGAAATAAGTGTGCAGTGTAGACGTACCCATAGGCTGTGTCGAGACTGGCAAGTTTTTCCGCAAAAGCAGCCACTTTTGCGCAAAAACTTGCCAGCTGTCTGGCCACTTGAATTTGCGCAAGAGCACTGACTTTGTAATGTACAGAATCAGTGCTTCTTGCGCAAATACAATGACGCTCCCACTTGGGCAAAAGCTTTTGCGTAAGAGGGCCAGTGTAGACAACCCAGAACCGTTTTGCGCAAAAAAGCCCCGATGGCTAAAATGGCGATCGGGGCTTTCTTGTGCAAAACCGCGTCTAGATTGGCATGGATGCTTTTGCGCAAAAGCGTCCATGCCAATCTAGATGCTCTTTTCCGCAAATGCTTTTAACGGAAAAACTTTTCTGTTAAAAGCATTTGCGGAAAATCATGCCAGTCTAGACATAGCCATAGAGAGTAAGCTTGACCAGATGCTGTGGAAGAATCCAGTTTGGTTTGGTTAAAACTTTTTCCTTAGACCAATCATTAGATATGCCACATGAACATACTTATTCCTTTTTTTGAAGAGGGTTTTGGGGGAAGTTTCCCTAAAAATCATTGCCAGAATCTCCCACCTGTGACCAGAAAGCCTTTTGTTGTTGTTGTTGTTGTATTCAAATCAACCAAAGGAATAGATTTCAAAATTTCCCAGCTTCAAATTATACTAACTCCAAATTAATCCAAACTGGGTGTAGGATATGTATATAAAACAAAGTTTTACAGTTTGACAAGAGAGAGGACCAAATTCTGCTCTGTCTCCAGTGTAGAGACACTGGACCCACAAACTGTGGTTTTGCTCCTTGGAGCTCTTACTGCTCCAAGTAGCAATGCAATAACTTTCAAGTCAGAAAATATGTTCTGCTGTACCATTTGTATAGTCTAACTTTTAACTTCTTATTCGGGCTGTCAATTGACCTGCGTTAACACTTCCACTTAGGAAGGAACAATCACTCTCACACATACAGAATGGGATGCGACTGTCTAGGAAGGAGTACTGCAGAAATGGATCTAGGGGTCATAGTATAGTTTGGGAAGGAGAAGACTGAGGGAAAATGATAGCGGTTTTCAGGTATCTAAAAGAGTGTTACAAGGAAGAGGGAGAAAAATTGTTCTCCTTAGCTTCTGATGATAGGACAAGAAGCAATGGGCTTAAACTGCAGCAACGGAGGTTTAGGTTGGACATTAGGACAAACTTCCTACCTGTCAGAGTGGTTAAATACTGGAATGAATTGCCTAGGGAAGTTGTGGAATCTCCATCTCTGGAGATATTTAAGAACAGGTTAGACAGACACCTGTCACGGATGGTCTAGACAGTACTTGGCCCATGACGCAGGGGACTGGACTTGATGACCTCTTGAGGTCCCTTCCAGTTCTAGTGTTCTATGATTAACGCAGAACAGGATTAGCGCATTATTTTTTTAACGCATTAATCGCAGGTGTTAATGCTACACTGCCTCTTTGAAGTACTGCTCTGGTGCTTCAAAGGGACTTTGCAACAGTGGAGCCGGCGATCAGCTGGAATTTCCAGCTGATCCCAGGCTCCTAATGCGCTGCCCCTTGGAAACGCTGCCGTGGGGCTTCCAAGGAGCAGCGCTGCATGGAGCCCGGGGTCAGCTGGGGACTCCAGCTGATCCTGGGCTCCATGCAGCGCTGTCCGCTGCGGCATTTCAAAGGGGGAGGCGCACACAATCACGATTAAATTTTGTAATCACTTGACAGCCCGACTTCTTTTATTAACTTTGAAGAAGAATTTCTGTGGAGCCCTGGTCTTGGCTGGACTCTAGGTGCCACAAAATACAAATAGCAAAAACATGAAACCCTGTGTTTCAGCCCAGTTCAAAGAGATTGCTTTTTATAATGTCAGTGTGCTATAGTATTCTTGTGTACAAAGTGTTTTAGACTGTCGATCAGAATACTTTGATTTTCTTCAAAATGTCTTCTAACAGCAGATGCTTTTAGTCCTTTATAGATAATTGTAATATTTACTTTAAATACTGTACAACTGGTATAAAAGGAACAATCACAAAATCAAAAATCTTTTCACGTAGAGAAACATGGATTTTGACTGCTGAAAGGAGGCGTGTTAAAACCCAGATTTTCACAGCATGAAAGACTTGACAATTTGCTAATGTTCAAAATCCATAGACTTTTTAAAAATTCTTTTGTTTCAACTTAAAAGGAAATTTGATTACAAATGAATTAAATTCTCCTAGAGGGAGGAGAACTTTTGTAGTCCATAAAATTGTCACTTTTACACTATACATCGTCCTTGAAGTTATAGCAAGATACACAAATGTACAGACTTCACAAATGTAAGAGTTAGTAAATACCAGAGGAAGAAAGGAGATTAAAAGGACTTCCAACAATGACAAAGTGATTTGTGTTTAACATGAATGCAAAATAATGAGGATTCTTTCCAAAAAATCACAAGATGGAGTACAGAGCAGTCCCATTTCTGTAAGACATTGTGTAAATGGAGTTCTGATCGGTAGGCAACTGCCCAGCCAACTTTGCAAGCATGTGCATTAGGGCCTGACCCAAAGCCTACTCTAGAAGAACCATAAATGTACATCCACAAAGGTAGCACATTTCCTGTTTACTTGACTTAAAAGTACATAACCTTCCTCTTGTTTTTCATTCTAGCGTAGCTCTTATTTTAAAAAAAAATCTGGATTATTTCTCTAGGGGCATGAATAACTTCTAGATCAACTTGAGATTCCCCCCCTTACAAATATGTAAATTAGGGGGCTAAAAATTGTATCACATAGCTGTACTTTTCTGTCATTTTTACATGAACACAAAAAGGTTAGTGATGTGTACCTTTGTACCCTTCAGTGTACGGTCTATATCGTTGGTTGTGTGTGTGGCACAGATTTTCCATATGACTGTATATAAAACCTTTGTCTTCACTTTTAGTGATGCTTGTAATCATGGCAGAAACCATCTCTCCTTTATTACAGATTGAAGATCTGTCAGATGAACTTTTCTCTTCACGTCATGCAAAATATGAACAGCGAGAGAAAGCCAGGTGGTTATTGTGGGAGCAGAGCCGATGGCCCAGAAGAAATAGCAGGCAGGTGTATTGTCATAAATGGAGGACAGAATCATTGGGATTTTCTGTGGGTGGCAGAGCAGCTTTTAAAAATGCTTTCAGTGTAGCAACTTTGAAAATGAGGGTATTTTCTATCAAATAGTTTACTATGCATGTTTAATTTATTGTTCAAAAAGGAAAACTACGTTGCTTTAAATCATGTGAATTAGAAGAAAATCTGGTTTATTTGGCATATTAGTGAATAAAATCTTAACACTTTCTGTACTCAACCCACTGCTGCTGTTCACTGCCATGCTTCGTAATTATTTTCTTAGCCAAATGAATAGAGTGTCGCTTCTCACTCATTAATCTCTGGGGCGTTGCTTCTGTGTATCTGAGACTGGAAGTAATTGCATTTAGAGGCCCACTTCAATTACTGGATTCTGTTAAGTTTGTACTTTCAGAAAATACTGTCAGAGAAATAAAATATATTTAAATATTTTATACCAAGGCCAGTGTTGCTATAAAGTTCTGTTTTTCAGGTTATCTTTACTTCTAAGCATATACATAAGAAGCCATTAAAAACTTAAAGTAGTGCCTTTTCCCCTTTTTAAAAACAAAATGGAATTATTTCCAGTCACTGAGCAGTTGACTAAAAAACCCCTTATTTTCTCATTTTGTCTTATACTAGATCTTATAGCAAAAATGCTGAAGGCCAGCCAGGACAGGATCCAGTAATGACCGAAAATCATCGCAACTCATGTGCCTTGCTGCATTGTGCTGCTGAAGCTGCTTCTGACCTTACTTCAGAAATCCATGGTTCTGCATGTTTAAGGGTCCCACAATCTTCAAAGGAAAACCAAGAAACAAAGGTATGGTGGTTTTTAGTAACTAAATTTTAGAGCCTGATCCAGTACCCACAGGTTCCCTGACTTCAGTGGGTCTTGGATCAGGCTCTAAAATTGCAAAGTAAATGTTTTCTATTGCCACTTAGACATTTAACTTCCTACCTTCATTTTTGGATTGCATTCAGAGCTTCTGCAAATAACCAGATGGAGATCACTTCCATAAGAAATCCTAATTTTGTCAACAGAATAGGAACAGCACAGGCAAAACTTTCATTACTAGGTCAAAATGTCTCAGCATCAGAGATGAGAGAAGCAGGCTTTCTATTGATACATTCTGTAGCTTTTCTTCAGAGGATGCCAACATTGGTTCCAAATAGTCTGATTGTGATGGTAATAAATGTTCTCTAATGGTAGAAAATAGAGAATTGCTTTTTTTACATTCCTTGCCCTTTACATCGTAACTGCATTGTTTAACCTTGGAAATAATTTTGGGATACAACTTATTTAAAAGATTCTATACAAAATGAAGTTGTGCTGTTCTAAGCCAAGCTACATTGAAAACTGGTACCCAGCAGAATGGTATTCTTCCCTGTATCCAAAGAACCTTGCAACCACTGTAAAGAACAAGATTTATTTGTTACTCGATAACAGAATCATTCTGCACATAACTAAACAGGACCCCTCTTTCGCCCCTCCCCTCTTTCATTCCTTTCAGTCTGAGCTGTGGGAACTTCGGGTTTTTCCATTAAAGGATGAAGACATAGAAACCTTACGGTGCCAAGACCAAATAACAAATCAGATTGAAAGTTCAAGTGCAGATTTCCACAGTGACTCCCTCTGTACTTCATGTACGCCCATCAGTGGCCATCCACCAAGAAAACAACCTGCAGAAGAACTGGACGACTGCAAAAGTGTTTTCCTAGGACTTGGCAGTGCAAGAAAACACAGGTGACAGGGAATAATGTGTTTCATTAAGAAAGCCAGTTAAGGTGGAGAAAAGCATAAGGTAAAATCTCTGTTATTCACACAAGAAATAATAGCACAATTCAGATACTGTACATTAGCATCATATAATGTATTTTCTTTCTTGCTTTGTAACAGGCAGGATAAAACCCCAAACGCAACATTTTCTTCTTCCTGAACCACAAGAGAAACTAATTGTTTCAAGCTGGAAGTCTAGTATTGCCTGTTGAAAATGGGCACATCTAAATAGCTGGCTTATGGGTTACTGCTTTCTGTTGTCATATTGCCACATTCTTTAATATTCTTCTTTTTTTTCTTTCACATGTGTTTATGGTTTTGATGGGGACAGCAGAACACACTTTATTCCTTTAAACAAACAACTTCAAAACACAGAAAAACTACTTGAAATGACAGTGAGAAGATAAATTTTAAAAAAAAGTTTTCTTTAGTGGCATGAACTTGTGACAAATACCTGCCTTGTTTTAAATGCATGTTTGAAATCCATTGAATATTTAAATACCAGTAATTTTTAAATACTTTCAAAAGCATTATTTGGGCTTAAAACGAGTCACTCAGTCAACGCTCATTAATGTTCGTTTCATGCAGAAATCGTCAACACACAAATAAATATATCACTATATTTTCATAGTTGATACAAAAGGTAGAGTTTTGTATTTCATTAATTAAATGAAGGTACAGTTCTTTGAATATAATTTTGGATAACCAGATATTTGGAGACCTAACTCCTAGCCCTACTGTAACTGATGCAGTTTATAACTTGTGTGGTGTAACGTCTTAACAAAAGTTTAGCTGTTACGATTTCCAAGCAATACCTTATGAGTTTCTGCCAAGTACGCAAAACTAGAGCAATTAACCACAAAAGGAATACATTTTTAATAAGGACAACTTAAGGGCAAAAAACCCTTTCACAATGTTAATAAAAATAAATTTATTTTTAAATTTGCAGCCATTTACTCTAAGGAAAATAAAGCAAATTGTTTAAGCTCAGACATTCTGAATTACAGTATTTAGAATTTATCTACATTCTCAAGTGACACTAATAGAAGATGAAGCATACCAGAATTAATTATACAGCAGTATTCTTGTAGCAGAACAATAATTCATTGACATCGATAGAATATGTGTATAAACCACTGTCAGCAGGAAGTTTTTCTGTGTACAACAGTTGAAGGCAACTATGTAGGAGTCTCTGTTCTTGTGCAGCATTTTTCTCAGCTTATAATATCCAGTACTGACAGATGACCCATTTGTTAATGTCAGCCTTATTTTTTTTCCTGTCAGATTGACTGGAAATATATGCTGACATCAGAAGAAAGTTCAGTCAAGTTTTAACACTACAGCCTATGCTACATTGTAGTTTATTGAACATTCTGATTTATTTTAAATCTTTTTTTAATGCTGGTTTGTCCGGAATATTAAACTCAAATTTTGCCTGAGTGTCTGATACAATAATCTTCAATGCAAGGGTTTTTTTAAATTAAAAGTTATTTCCATAAAATATGTGGAGTCTGTCTGAATTTGATTAGCAATGGGAGTATTTAGATTCTCTTCACAGGGCTGTAACCTACAAGTAGTGTACGTACTTGAAGACCTGTACATCTGTCCTTACAAACAAAAGCTCACCTGCAGCCTTAGGCAGGGACATCTTAGGGATTTATGGGGCTCTATGCAGTACTATTATTAAAACTCATGCCCTATGTCCACTGGTAGCTGAGATGGGGATGTGTGATATTTTAGAGATGTGATTTTATAATCTTTAACGCCACACTAATATTTTAAAGCAAAATTTTAACTAAGGTCTGTCCGGTAAACTAACAGAAAATTCAGAAACTGACTGTACATTCCTGGGGTTGGCAAATGCCTATTTTAAGTGGCTTCATTGCCACCTGAATGGTTCTATCACAGGCTCAATAGGCTGCTAATAGCACCAGCAGGCTCTCTAACTTTGAGTTAATTAGAGCCTCTCCCAAGGAAGCAGAGACCCAGGAGGGCCCCAAATTTTCAGATTCCCTATGCAGCTGCCTATTCTGCATATGGGTAAGGACGACCCTGGCCTTGGGAGCAGCAAGAGACACAAATGGCAGCAAGCAGTGCTCTCTGGAGTACCAGGGGCAGTTGCACAACCAGCAGCTGGAGAGAAGCAGCACGTTGAGGGGAAACTGCCACTTCTCGCCAGCTGCACAGCTGCCCCATTCCTTGGGAGGCCTATGCCCATGCTGCTCAATGCCTCCTGCAGAGTGGGCCGGGGGGGGAGAAAGAGTGGCTGGGAGATAAGGAGCCAGTGCAGAGCCTGTGGGGATGCCTAGAAGTCACCTTAAGACTCTCCACCTTCCTCATCATCCACCTCTAATTAAACCTGTCTTTCTGAAGCACCAGCATTCAATCAAGGTTAAATAAAAAACTATTTCTATTTTTCATTGCAAATATACAGTATTTCAGCTACATTATGGTTAAATACACTTTTGTGGGCTACAATTTATAACGTCGGTTCAATGAGAAAATGCATTCCAAGTTCCAAAACAACCAACCTACAAAGAACTTTTGGAACATAGCCATTGGTAAATTGGGAACAGCTTGTCTTGTCTTTTGTCAGGGTGAGGTGAGGTTTTTTTCTTCTCCATTCCCTTGCTCCTTCAAAGTAAAGATAGGAGCAGCTCAGATTCTGATAGTTCTGTGATGGGAACTTATATATAACAGGGCTACTCAACACACGGCCTGTTAGTTTGTGGCCCATGGTGCAGTTTGGGTTTACAGGGGGCTCAACACGGAGCCTGCAGGTGGGATCCTTTGAACATGGTCTCCACTGGGCACACACTCCACAACAGTGAGGCATCTCGCAGGCGAAGTGAACACTGAAAAGACGCAAGCGAACGGGTTAGCTGGAATAGACAGGTACAGGGTGTCGGTGTTTCTAGAACCCAGGGAGGAGGTGCCAGGAACGCATGCGAAGTGCTTTGTATTCATGCCCATCTGTGTGAAAGAAGCTATTTGCATATATATTTGCAGACGTATGCAACGACACTTAGGTTGCAGCCCTCGGCATGTGCGGTGAGTATCATTGTGGCCCCCTAGGCATCCAAAGTTGAGTAGCCCTGGTACATAACATTGTTTGGTACCTCCAACTCTGTCTAATTTGAATGGCTGTATGAGAAGCAATCCAGGTGTCAGTTACATGAACTCCCTGCATGCAGGACCTAGGAGAACTAGAGGTGAGAAACACTGATTTAGTTCATGAAGTCTGAATCATCCAGAATCCTGAAGGAAAAAGAGTTTTCTGTTAACATTAAGAGAATATTTTAAAAATGAAGTAACCTTTTGAAAAGAATCATAGGAGATTGGGTTTGCAAGAGACTCAGGACGTCTAGTCCACCTCCAACTAAATCATTCCGGCCAAGGCTTTGTCCAGCTTGGCCTTAAACCTCAAAGGAGGGAGATTCTAACGTCTCCCAAGATAACCCATTCCAGTGCTTCACTGCTCTTCTAGTTAAATAGTTTTTCCTATTATCCAACCTCGAACTCCCCCACTGCAATGCTCTGTCTTCTGCCACCATTAAGAACAGCTTAGCTCTATCCTCTTTGGAAGTACTACTACTTCAGGAAGTTGAAGTTTCTTGCTGTCCAATCTCTCTCATTCTTTTCTGCAGCCTAAATAAGCCCAGTTCTCTTCCTGAATCATACACTCCAACCCCCAATCATTTTTTTTTGCCCTCTGCTGGACTCTCTAATTTGTCCTCACTAGTGCTGAATAATCTTTTCCCCTCAATCTGCTCCTCCTATAATGTAACCCAATAGGGCACTAGCCTTCTTGGGACTGTCACATTCATAGCCAGCTTATGTAATCCTCAGGTTCTTTTCTGCAAAAGTAAGAGTTTCTCTGAGAATTGAACCCAGGACCTCGTGTACGCCAAGCAAGACTCCTACGCATAGATGAACAAGCCACCTTTAATAGGACAGCATTGGTTTTCAAAGGCTCAAGATAGGAGTCTTTTGATCTATAAAAATCACTACCGTAGGGGAAATGCAAACTTTTCCCTATCCTGGTATAATAGCTGCTGCCTCATAAAATGGCCTCCATCAATTTCCTTCCTTTCCCCCAGCCAGTTTTTCACATGAAACTATTTTCTCAATTTTGTCTTTTAGCTATTGCATAAAGACTAAACTAGATCATCCCCTTCTCCCCCCCCCCCCCCCCAAACACAGAGTCAGCTATACTGTAAAATACTGCACAGTATGCAGTCACTGTTGGACATATGACAATTTATGTAGTTGTGCTTGGTTTACCATTTTGGATCAACATACAAGTCTCCATGGCCTGGTTGCAAGAGGTTACGCGTCCTCCTCTTTTAAATCCATGACCTTCCTCAAAGCATGGGAAGGGCAGACAGACCTCCGATGTGGTGATCAGATCCTATTTTCTGTATTATTTGGGTACATGCTTGTAGTACTGTCCTCTGTAAGACCAGTACATCTTGATTCTAATTTATTTTCCTTCACTGACAACAGTAGGCAGCCCATCCCCTCCCCTTGTTACAGAATAGCAGTTCTCTTGGACCGCCAGTCCAGTAATGCGCACATTTGTTCTAGCACTACAGACTAGATAGCAACTTTGTTGGCTTTCCACTAGAACCTTACTTTGGGACAAATACAAGGTTGGCATTCGTTTTAGTCCCAGTGATATCCCTCCGCTTTTATTTCTGAAAAGTTATGACATTATACAATCCTAAAGAGATTGCAGCTATAGAAAAGTACAGTGTTTCTTATTGGAGGTCTGGCAGGGTGAATGTGTCTGGAAATTTAATTTAGGAATGAAAGTTTGAGCTAGACTTCTCCCTTCATTCAAGCCCTAAAAGACTGCATTGTGTGGTTCATTTTAATGTGAAAGTACTTTTGCCATTCAGATGCCTGATCAGACTGGGTGTCTTCCAGCTCAGAATGTACTTTCTTGGATGTGGTGCAGCTGCTGTTTTCTATGTACCCACATATCACTTACTTTTAAGTGCAGCAAGGCATTCTGGGACCAAAAATTGTCATTTTTACATTTGTTTGCTAAGAGTGAGAATGTACAGTTCTTCAGAGTAAAATAATAATGTAATTAAGCCTATGTGAAAGTAGTAATCTTTATGGTGACTAATAGCCTTAGAAGGGGCTGTGATAGTGCAGAGGTCACACAAAGAACAGGGGCTAAAATAGGAATACTCAGCCACTCTGAGAGAAGATGAGATTGTATACATGTCCACCTCATCCTCAAAGTGAGTGTAACCTAGGCTGGCAGGCCCATTGAAAAAAAAAAGAGTGTCCCTGCCCGCCCACATTGCTCTAGTTTTGGACCGACAACACAATTCAGTTACATACTTCCCTCAGGGCAGAGCATAGTATTTTTAAACTGAAAGACTGCATGGCCTCATAAGTGATGACACAGGACTGCTTGCAGTTCAGTTATGGAATGAATGTTTGTTTGGGGGTGTTGTGGGAAGGAGTTATGGCAACTAATTACATTTGGAAAAGCACAGCAAATGTGAGCTTATGATTCCATATTGACAATCACCCCTAACTTGGTTTTGGTTCTTTCTAAACTCTAACTGACTCACTAACAGCATTGAGGATGTCATGGCCCAGGCTTCAGGGCAGCAAGCCTGCTTGTGGCCCCTTGGTACTTTTTTTGTGCAGCCCCCTTTGCAGATACATCCTCACATCAGGTTTCACTGAGGGAGCTAGAATGGCTATGTTTGCTGTACATACCTGTCTCAGTCATTGAACTTATTCAGAAAAGATGCTCTTTCTTTGGTTGATCCTGGAGTGTCCATACTATTGGGCAGCTAATAGATGAGTCTGGTTTGTCGTAAGATGACTTAGAACAGAGTTTTATTTTAAACACTGAAACAGTTTTGTAGGGATGCACAGAGCAGACATTCCTCCACGCGATATCCCTTCTCAAGCAAAATCGCATAATTTTGTTTCAATCCAATCCCTGTTAGCTGCTATAAAATGAGCCTCCATGCAATTTGAGAGCGCGTACTGGCTGATTGTATTTACAACCCTGGAAAAACAGCTGCTCCCTTCATTGTTCATTTCAATGAATGCTCAATTCTTCAGTGCTGCAGTCCTGGCTCAGCAGCTAATGTTTCCACATTTGAATAGGACCCACTCACACAAGTTGGTCTCATCGGTCCAGGGAGCGCTTCTGAGCAGCTTCTGAACACACATTCCTCAGGAGGTTGATGACAGATCTAGGATCTTCACTTTTCATAATAGCACTGCCAGATACAATCATGTTTGCTCCTGCCTGGAAGAAAGTTAAACAGTCAGATAGGGACTACCAGCACAAAGAGAGTATTGAGATTAACTAGTGAAAATTCTCACTGAAGGACTGCTGGATATGTGGACTCTCTACTTAGACCTTATGCCACCAGCACTCCCAGCTATCTCTGTGATACCGCTGATTTCCTGAGAAAACTACAAAGCATTGGTGATTGTCCAGAAAACAGCATTGTCCAGGAGGGCCACTTCCTGGACACCACGGTGCAAATAATTGATGGTCACATAAATACCACCCTATACTGAAAACCTACCAACCGCTATGCCTACCTTCATGCCTCCAGCTTCCATCCCAGACACACCACACGATCCATTGTCGATAGCCAAGCACTGAGGTACAACCGTATTTGCTGCAACCCCTCAGACAGAGACCAACACCTACAAGATCTTCACCAAGCATTCTTGAAACTATGATACCCACACGAGGGAGTAAGGAAACAGATCAACAGAGCCAGATGTGTACCCAGAAGCTTCCTGCTGTGGGATAAGCCCAAGAAAGAAACCAACAGAACACCACCGGCCATCACCTACAGTCCTCAGCTAAAACCTCTCCAACGCATCATCTGTGATCTACAACCCATCCTGGACAATGATCCCTCACTTTCCTTGCCCACAGACAACCCACCAACCTGAAGCATATTCTCACCAGCAACTATACACCACACCATAGTAACTCTAACTCAGGAACCAATCCATGCAACAAACCTCGGTGTCAACTCTGCCAAAACATATCTACACCAGCAACACCATCACAGGACATAACCAGATCAGCCACACCATCACTGGTTCATTCACCTGCACATCTACCAATGTAATATATGCCATCATGTGCCAACAATGCCCCACTGCTGTATACATCAGCCAAACTGGACAGTCCCTACGTAAAAGAATAAATGGACACAAGTCAGGTATTAGGAATGGCAATATACAAAAACCTGTAAGAGAACACTTCAGTCTCCCTGGACACACAATAGCATATCTAAAGGTAGCCAGCCATCCTGAAGCAAAAAAACTTTAAGACCAGACTTCAAAGAAAAACTGCTGAGCTACAGTTCATCTGCAAGTTTGACGCCATCAGCTCAGGATTAAACAGACTGTGAAATGGCTTGCTAACTACAAAAGCAGCTTCTCCTCTCGATATTCACACCTTCAGATCAGGTGCTAGATGTGGGCCTCATCCTCCCTGATTGAATTACCCTCGTTATCTCTAGCCTGGTTCTGGCCTGCATATTTATACCTGCCTCTGGATATTTCCACTACATGCATCTGACAAAGCAGGTCTTTGCCCCACGAAAGCTTATGCTCCAATACATCTGTTAGTCTATAAGGTGCTACAGGACTCCTTGTCGCTTTTGCAGATCCAGACTAACACGGCTACCCCCCTCTGATAGTGAAAATACTGTATTAGAAAAAGTAGGCAACTATTTTCCTCTTGCCACATGCATGAACTCCATTAGATAAGACTCCTTCAGGACAGGTTATAAGAGAATTACTCCAATGAGAAAAAGGTGTTCTTTCCCCCCCACAGCATTCCTGCTGCACTCTTGCCTATTTTAGTTCTGGTTCTACCCCAAGCACAGGAAAACAAAACAAGTGCTATATGTTGGGTCAAAGGTTGATAGACTATCACCTACCTTGGGGCTGCAAATTACCAAAATGAAAGAGCCAGAATGACTATCTTAAGACAAACTGTGCTGTTCAGTTTTTAAATCTTACCTCAGCACATTTATGAATGGTGTCTGGCCCCACACCACCATCCACTTCAATATCCAAGGAAGGAAATTGTGTCCTCAGCCACTGAACCTAATGAGTTCGTACAAAAAACGCAAAAGATAAGTACTTGATTTTACACTCAGCTGCCGCCCAGGTGTAGATCATTTCTAACATTTTAAATGTTTAAAGAATATTTGTTAACAGAATCTCATCTCCTCTCTCAGTTCTCAAGCTGTAGGACAGGGGTGGCCAACCCATTACAGACAAAGAGCCAAAATAGTGGTGGATACAGTGCAAAGAGCCAAGGGGGAAAAAGTGGTTGAGCAAAAAACAAAACAAAAAGAGCCCCAGCCTCCACGTTTGGTCAAGAAATAAAAAAAAGCCCCAGCCTCAGCCCTTTTAAGAGCAGAGCAGGCATTGCCCTTTTAAGGCAGCCATTTTGAAGTCTGCACAGGACACTGGAACTCCAACTCTGTGTTTTTCAAACAGAAACACACTGCCCCTTTCAGAGCCGTGAGCGCAGGAGCCACAATTTTTTCTTTGAAGAGCGGCATGCGGCTTGGCCACCCCTGCTGTAAGAAGTAGAAAGGATTAGTTCCATTTAATAAAACACAGTCAGTATCTACCTTCGGCATCATGTCTTCCATGAATTTCTGCCCTCCAAATCCAGGTTCCACTGTCATCACCAAAGCCATGTCTATCTGATTGGCCCATGGTGCTAAGTATTCAACTACAGTTCCAGGTTTGATGGCCAAGCCAACCTGGAAAGGAGGGAAACATAAATGAAAGTGCATCTGGAGCACTGGCACCTGTTAGCATTGCTCTGATACTGGCTACTACACGCATAATACAGTTACTGGTTAAGTATTTGGAATATTTTGTAAGACCAATTTAGGTACTAACTACATTGAAACAAACTTTTTATATTGAACCCCAACACCCCCCCCCCCCCCCCCCCCCCCCCCCCCCCCCCCCCCACACACACACCTATAATGTAATCTATCAACAGCCCCTGGGGCTAGGGCTGTGGCTGAGGCCTAGTCTAGGGCTAGAGTGCAACAGGGCGGTGCTCCCTCCCTGTCCCCATGGGGGCTGGCCTGGTCTACGCTCCTCCCGTTTCTCCACACCTCCCTAGTAGGGCTTGTGGACCAGTGTATGAAAGCAAGATTCCATTTTGTCTCTAGTAATTTCCGTCAAAATACAAATTACTTTCATTTTGTTAGAACAATACTGTCTAGATCTTACAGAGGAAAATAGCTACTGCAATAGTGCACACTGCTCTTGCCACACCAACTCCTCACCTTCATTCCATTTTCCCGAATGTCTTTAATCAGTGCCCCTGGATTGTCTGTAGCCTCTAGGTGGAAGGTGTATTGGTTTGCCCCTGCTACAGCCATTGGTTTCACCCACTGCTCTGGCCTGGCAACCATCATGTGCATATCTAAAGGAATGAAGTCAAACAGAAACAAGGGTAAGCAAGATACACTAGGAATGCATCACTGCACCAAAATAGACTAACGTGTATTATCTGCAATAAATGCATGCACTCAGAGCTCCAAGAGTAGCCACAGCATTAGCTGTTCGCATATTAAGTCATATAAAATAGATGCAGAATATAAATCCATGCTCAAAATTGGTGGTATTGGATGTACTAGTTAAGCTTAATAGCACATTGATTAAATGACAGAATGACATGCCATATGGTAATGTGTTTTTTAAAGTACTAAAAAACAAAACACATTAGCTCACAGAATATATTCTTCCTTCCTTCTAAGGATGTAAAATCTGGTTTAAAAGGTTAACTAGTTAAGCTTTAACAGAAGCAGCTCCCTCACACATGGTGCAGTGGGCCCAGTTGGGCTGAAGTAACCTCCACTCCTGCAGTGCAATGCAGTAAGCCTAGCTGGGCCACCCATTAACCATTTACCTGGTAAGCATCACCCAATAAGGGTGATGCTTACTGGGTAACCGGCAAACCTTTTACATCCCTACCTTTGACTTAGCTTAGCTAAAAAGGAAACCATATTTTTAAAGCATTTTGTTTGGCCATAAATATTTGGTATTCACTGAGGCAGGACATGGTTCTTTGTGCTACTCAAGTTCTAGAAAGGGTTGAAAATCTGGGGAAATCCTCATTTGACATAGCTGGCTTCTACAGCAATCCTCCTCATCTTTCCGGACATGTACAGGGATGTGTTGAAATCACACTCCAATGATTCCTGCCATCCTCATGGCCCCAGGGGCAAGGCTAATCTCAACTATGACAGCACAAAACCACCTCCAGGATTGGGAAGTGGCAGAATGATTCTGAGGTTACCCCACTGAGCTGTGCCCTAAGCTTACAGTCCACAGGTGAGGATTCAAATCCAGTGTTTTCCTCTGTCAATATAACGCATTATTCAAGAGTTTGGAAAAATGAAATCCTTACCAAAGAAAGGATCCTGACCCAGTTGCTTTCGAAGGCTCTCTACTACAGGGTGGCCAAATGTGATGTTCGGAACAAAGTGCCTACCAATTAGAAAAAGCACTTGATTTTTTTTTTTTAAGCTGAGGTTCTTATTATGCATGATATAGTTTTACTGTAGGGCGACTAAAGTAAGGAATTTTATATTGACCTACATATTTTTATATTTATGAAAAATATAAAAACAAATCTTCATAGACTATGTTCAAGACACAGTGTTGTTAATACAACAGAATCTCAGAATTATAAACACATCGAGAACAGAGATAGTAACTGAACAAAACATTATGGCTGTTCTTTCCAAAGTTTACAGCTGAACATTGACTTAGAGCTTTGAAACTTTACTATGCAAGAAAAAAATGCTGCTTTTAGCCATTTTAAAATGAAACAAACAAACACAGTTTCTTTACCCTAATCACATCTTTTTTGAACTTTTTTTCCAAGTAGTTTACTGCTATCATAGTACTTTTGTCTTTGCAGCTACCTGATTACTTAATTCTGGTGCTATATAAGGGGTATTGCTGACCAATCAGTGTGTGTCTCAGATTCTACTGTAGAAAGGGTATACACTGGGAATGAGGAGACAGTTTATTCCCAGTTCTGCCACTCACCTATCATGTGACCTTCAACAGTTAGAGGTCTCTGCCCAATTTCCCTCCTGCCCTTTTACCGTCTTGCCTATTTAAGGCCATAAGTTCCTTGGAGAAGGGACTGTCTCTTGCTATGTTTGTTCAGCTCCCAAATCTCAATTTGGGCTTCTAGGCATTATAAAATAATCTTTTCAGTGGGGTGAACAAAACTCAGCCTTCAGACATTTTTAACATCAAAGTGAAATAAGGTGTAAGGGAAGAAACCAAGATTAATTTAAAAGGACAGAAATGAGCTTTCAGTGGGACTGCCGCTCTATGTGCATGAGAGAATGCCGTTATTGAATGATACTCTATATATCTGTCCCCAACAAAAGTTAAGTGGGCTCTAGAAGCCCCAGTTTTCATGAAAACAGTCCATTTCCTTGAAGCAAGAAAAAGTTGTTGAATGGAAAATCAGCTATATAATTCATGAAGTTAGCTAAGGATTTTCTATGGTCAATCTATTTTTCTTGAAAGGCATTCAGATACTATGATGATGAGAGGCATTATAACACCCTAAGAAAGAGGCGGGCAATAATTTTCAAGGGGGCTACTCCAAGAATTTTGGTAAATGGTCACGGGCCACACTTTTCTATTTCATTAGTGGAAAAGGCATGGGGCCAGGGAGGGAGTTTGGGTGCAAGAGGGGGTTCAGACCTGGGGCAGAGGTGTAGGGTGCAGGGCATGGGAAGACATGCCAGATGCAGGCTTTGGCCCTGGCTGGGAAGCTCTTACCATAGGCAGCTCCCAGCTGGTGGCACAGTAGGGCACTCAGGCAGGCAGGCAAGCTGCATGCCATGGTAGCCCCATGTCACTCAAAGCAGCTCCCTGTTGATGGCAAATATATGTTTTTGGGACCGGCTCTCTTCAATATCTTCATCAATGATTTAGATATTGGCATA
>JANRFK010006693.1:7494435-7527864 GCA_030068395.1 Apalone spinifera
ATGTCTGTGCATTTAAAAATGGGTTTTCCTCTCCTTTGTAACTAAGTTTTTGGCTCATGGGAGTCCCCCATGAATATATTAATTGGTGACTTTTCCATCTAGTCATTATGCTTGTCACAGGAGTATTGTGGTGATAATAAAAGTTCTTTCTTTTATTTAACCTGGTATTGGTTAATTTTTGTGTCCTGGTTTTACTTTAGGGCTGAGATTTCCCAAGTGATCTCTTCCCTGGTTTTCTTACCATTACTTGGGTGGTGGCAGCAGATTTTTATCCCCAAAATCTAGGTTTTTAAGATTTTGGGGGGAAGCTTTATACCAAAGCCTGGAAAGATAATGTTTTGGGGTACTCTGCATTCATCGTGCCCGAGTGGGGAATCAGCCTTGACAGGCATGCTGTGGAAAACATGCTCTGTTTTAGAAGAGTGTGGGTTTTTTTCCCCCTTTAATGTCATTTGCTATATCCCAGTTCAGGGATTGGCTGGAAGGGGTAAACAGAGAGAGACAATGGGAAGGGGACGGAGGCTGGGCAAGGCCACAGGCTAGGGAGCTTGCCTCCCCAAGCAGCAACTTCACTGGCCCACCTCCTCTGCTCTGCAGTCTTCACACACCAACCACTTCTCTTTCCGGCCATAAATGAGATCACCAGTGATTTTCACTATTTTTTTCAGCAGCTTAAATCACTAAGTAGAGAGGCACTGCAGGCGCATGTACCCACTAGAGACTGGAGCAGCTAACCTACTTTTTCACTCATCCAATGGGTTACCTGGCTGGTGATTTGGCTGTGGAGATCAGCAACAACAATGGCAGGTGAGGAGGTCAGCACAGGTTTGTTCACAGCATCTGGCTTGCTGACTTCTGCAGGGCTGCTCCTGCTGCAGCTAGGTTGCAGGGCTGGGGTGGGTGTGGCATCTGTTTTGGGGGATGTTGTTGCATCCGACTGAGCTTCAGTGAAAGTCACTGATCGCTTTTGATCCACTGCAGGACCAGAACATGGGGGAGAATAAATTACAAAAATATTCCCATTCAGAAAAAAAATCAGAATATAATAAATACTCCATGTTTACATAGTATCTTTCATCTCAACGTGATTTACATACATTCATAACTGCCAGGTGAGCCAGCTATTGCGACCCTCATTTACATGAGGGATATGAAGCACAGATTGGTAAGTGACTTGGACAGGAATTCTGTAGTAGATCTGAAAATAAAATCCGGGGCTTTTGACTCTTATTTCTGAGCCTTACCCAGAAAGTCACCAAGTGGAAGTAAAGAGCAGGCAAAACATATTACATAAACTGAAATGTACCCATCAAAGTTAATATCCTTGCTCTTGTTTTTAATTATGTTTGGCTGAAGATTTACATTGTAGCACATCTGCAGCACTGCTCCTCTTAGGACCACACTGATCACTAACTCCAGGAAAATTACTGCTTGCTAGATCACTAACCAACGCACACAGGCTTCCCTTGACAACTGGTCGGACCCTTCTGGAAGTGGGAAATTCCACAACTGCTGCATGCCCTACTTAGCAATGTTAGCCACAAAAAGAACACAGCACCAGTGTTCCAAAGACTGAATTGGCTCCCCCTATTTGCTCCTATGGTCTTTAAATCTTTAAAGCTGTGTCAGGTTAGGTCAGGAGTCTCAGACTCCCAGCCCATGGTCCAGTCCCAGCTGAAGCGACTGCACAATCAGGCCCAGGACTCCCAGTGGGACTCGGGGGGGAAGGCAGACTGACCACGAGCCCTGCCCCTTTCTACCTTCGCCCCACTCCCTACCGCCATTGCACCCCGCCCCCAAAGCATCCCAACATGCACTCTGCTTCCTCTTCATGCCAAGGTGATCCCCAAAGTCGTGTGTTTGGAGAACGGGCTGCCATGGAGGGGAAGGAGGATGGGTGATGGCGGAAAGGGCGGGGCTTTGGGACTGGTAACGGACAATTCCCCCTAGCCCACCAGAAGTCCTGGACTGGAGGTTCTCACTAAGTGAGACATTTCCTCTCACTGTTCCACCAGGACAGCTGATATCAGCAGAGGCACTGTCACAGTCTTTGGAGTTGCACATGTGCTGTTGACAGGGCATTCTCAGGTGAGCCCCCGACTCATAAACCCTCTATCTGTGGCTGAGAAGATAATTCTGTGTCTTAGGTCCATGGACTAAGTCCAATGGACGTAGGTCCATTCTTACGTTGGCATTTAGAGAAACCATCATTTTGTGGAAGTGGATGTTTTTGGTATGTTTTTGTGTTCTCCTCCAAACACTAGACAGAAATCTCTAAATTTCACATCACATGGATTAGTGAGGAGCACCAGGTCATAATTTCCCACTGCTACCAATCGGGCTAGCTAAGAACTGGTACAAGACTATACAACCCTTCATCAGTCCCCCCAAGCTATCCAGTATGTCTGCTCAGAGAAATCTACAGAAAACCCACCTATGTTAATTTCACACACTGTAATCTGTCTTTAAAGGAAAAACAAAACCTAGTAGCTCCTACTTTAGATGCCAGCTGCGGGAAAGCAGGATTGCCTCACCACTTGGTTTTGTTTTTGGCTGTATACTTCGACGAGTAGTTGAAAGTCGAGCTCCATGACGACTACGAGGTTCAGTTTGGGTCTTCTGACGTGAGAGAAGAGGTCTTCGTAGCTACAGGACACAAAGCAGAGTAAAGATAAGCTAAGAAAACACTAATGTACAATTGAAATGTGACTAATCATAGCATGGCTGTTGACACTAAGTGCCACGCGTCGGAGGGCAGGGAACAAGAGACTTCATGCTCCCCCTGCCCTCAGGCCAATCAGGGCTTGGGGGTGAGGGGGAAGCATGCAAAGTCTCCTCCCATCCTGCAAGGAGTGCATGGCACTTTGCATGCTTCTCCCCTGCCCTTCCTTCCCCGCCTCCCCCCTCCCCACCCTCCACTCCCAAGCCCTGATTGCCCGCCTGCCTCCTGGCCGGCAAAGTCTCTTCCCACCACTAGGAGCACGGGCGCCTAGAGGGAACTGCCAGCTCTCTCTGGGGTCAGGTGGGGGCAAAGACTTCACACGCTCCCCCACCCATCTACAAATCAGGAAGCACAGAAGTGTCCTGGCCCCACCCCTTCCGCCTGAGGCTCTGCCCCTTCTGGGGCAGCCCAGGGCCACTTAAAAAATTCCTGAAGTGGCCCCCAGTCAAAAATTATTGCCCACTCCTGATTTACATGATTCTCCTAGATATAGTCACCAATTTTTCCTTTAGTGGCTGTGCATGTTTTGGCTTCGTAAAAAACTCAGGTGCTGAAATAAAGCACTTTGTACCAATTCAATTTGAATGTAGTGACCTCTGCTCAAATAATATAGCTCTGAGGAAAGGGTTTGGGGATCTGAAATGGAGTGTAACTTCTTTCTTTGTGCTTTGGCAGACCTGAATGGTTCCGCTTGCTCAAGCACTACTCAGAGGACTCTGATGCATTCTGGGCAAGGGGAACAGAAAATAGAAGATCTCAGCAGCAAGTGAACTGCAACAAATGGAAACTGTCATGTTCACTGCTCCCTGTGATCTTACCTGTCTGAGGCCTCTCTTCCTTCCTAGAGGTTGCTGAAGAAGATTCTGTTGTCCAGGTTCACTCTGCACGCTTGCTACCCTGTTAAGTGTGGACAATATCAGCACAGCCATAGAAGTGCAATGGCTGATTAGAATAATTCCTAGCCATTGTGAGTAAAAAACTCTAATGGCATAGTCACTTCAAAGACTATCTTTGAAGGACGGGGGGAAATGTTGGGTTGCAATTTCCAGAGTTTAAGAAAATGGATGGGAGTAGGAATCACATCATTCATTCACGACTAGGGCATGCATAGGTAGCACAGAGCTGTGAAAACTGAGATGTTGTTTTCAATCATTGATTGACGTATCCCATTCTGCAATACCCACTTCTCTGTGTCCTTTCTCATTGGCCTCCACAAAGGGCAAGAATGCCACTTTTTTACCTCAGGTTGATGTTTTGGTGAGAGTAATTACCCAGGCCTATTTTTCCCAATTGGATTCCAAAGCCTCACCTCTGTTTTTTCTTTTTGGCTTCAATGTCATTTTATTTTTAAACAAAAATGAAACATGACCACACATGACACAGAAAGGGTGCGTGACTTATGCAAACAAGGTGCATTCGGTATGTTTGCAGCCTGAAGTCTCTTTGTGGCTAATGAGCAAAATAAATAGAAAAACAGCTACAGTATTTTTTTAGGACTTTGTAAGTTGTCGGTGGTGTCTGAATAACTGAGTTAAAAGTAAAAGCACTTTAGCAATAGAAGAGGCTGCTAAATGCTTTAAAGTAGTGTATGCTACTGTTCAACTAATTCCTTTGTTAATTTGATATTAGATTCTCCTTCCCCTGCATCCTTTTTCTGCAATACTGTATTATTCCTCCCAATTCAATCACAATTACAGTTACTCACTTAGCAGGCAATGATCACAAATATTTTAGCTGAGTGAACTGAACCTGAGATAGGTATGGTTACAATGGTAAGTAACATTTAGATGAACTTCTTTCAAATGGAATAGCTGCATACTTGGGACAAAGCCAAAACAGTGAGGCATGCCTCCCAATTAAGCAGCTTCTAACATTGGCCAGTAGGCACAGCTGACTAATCAGTAGTGCAGTACGTCTGGCATTTGGCATGTCTTAATCTAAGAAAAAGAACATTCCTTTTCTTCTCAGTTTTCCTGGGCTTTCTTATATCTCCCTTGGGAAGAGGTCAGAGCCTCCAGGGGGGTGCGGTTTGACACACAGCCTTACCAGGACTGGAGGAGAAAAAAGACAACACTAATACTTTTGAGGGTGTATTAGCTAGGAGAATGGTTTAACTCAACATAAGAAAATAACGTATATTTGGGTCCTTTCTCCCTTGGGCAATACTTTCAAAAGAGATCCCATTCTCTAGAGCAAATACTCAGCGCAGTGTAATTTGATTTACAGTGAAACAGTCAATGTCAAGATGAGACTGCCCCTATGAATGGCATGATCCTACAAGCTACTTCTCTGGGTCAAGAATGTAATGGTGACAACTAGAAGAGCCTACAGCCCATGGAGTGCTTAGACCACAGTAAATGCCAACTCCGATACACCCTCAAGGGCCTCAATGGTAATAGGCTGAATTTACATTTTTCCTCACATAAGAAATTCAGACATGTTGCCATTATAATGTGTACATTCTGTTAATTATTTGCCTCTAGAATTACTTCAGGACTTGCTCCAGCAAATATTTAGAGACTCAGAGACAGATATTAGCAGGGCTTGACAAACCCTGGCTAAATCTACTCGCCAGCCCCACACTGTGCATGCACAAGACCCGCATTGCACATGCGTGCGCCACCGGTGAACGGGACGTCCGGCTGATATCTACTTGCCACGGGCGAGTATATTCACTGATTTGTTGAGCCCTGGATATTAGCATATGAATGCTTTCTTTACATAGATGAAATATTGAACCTATGTTTGTTTCTAAAGAGGCTGCAGAATATATTTTTTAAAATGATGCAATAAAAAGTTTGTTCAACCAAGTGGCTAAATATCACTGAGCTATGGTAAGGTTGTCGTTACAGTTTCTGAGGAAAGATGATGACTTTTAGTTCTATGAATAGGGAGAGAGAGACTAAAATTATGTTAAATTTAAATAATCTGTTACAGTAATGGAATAAGCATGTCAAAAGTGCCCATAATGAAAACACCTTAAACTCATTAGATAAAGATAATTCATTATATTTGTGAGTATGATGTTACTGTGCTGCACGCATGTTAGACACGAGGAAAAATTATTCCCATGGACTAATCTGTGCATTACAGACAAAGAGATAAAATTGCAGAAATGTTAGATTGAGTTGCTTTTCCTCTCTGTTGGCCTGGGTTTAAGTTTCACATCATATGTGAAATGAGTTTAGTGTTCTAATGGGCAAAATTATGCCATCACGCAAATTGGCATAATTCAAGGAGACCTTATGAGTATGAGCAGAGATGTCCATTGGAGGTAAAAGGTGGGAGGAGTTTTGACAGTGGAATTCGGCAGGAAAAACCTGTCTGGGCATGGCAGTCATTTTCACTTTCCTAAATACTCATATTCACCCCAAATTTTGAGAGAGAGCGAGAGAGAGAGAGAGAGAGATTGCTTTTTCCTTCTCCAGAACAGCATAAAAAATCTGGTTTCAGTGAAAATTAGTTCCAAAGGGTCTGTTGACTCCATAAGTACCTCCCCTTCTTTCCTGTCTTTCATGGTCTCATAATAAAACCAAGCTTGTACTATTGTTCTGTTCTTGGTTTGGAGCAATCATTATACTTGGGTGGTCAGATTCTGGGGATTCTACATAGCTGCTTTCAATCAAATCAAATGCTATTTTCACATGACATAGTTTATTCTACTTCTCTTGTGAACCTAGCATCTAGTAGAGGATTTTTGGTTGGAGCACATAAACCAGATTTGATTGAGGAGAACACTCTTATCAACTTTCCTGTCCATAAAGAGTGCTCCTCTAACATGTGCTGAGTTTGAATGACAATCATGTTACTTCCTTTCATGGTTAGCACAGAGACAGATGAACAAACAAACAAACAAGCTGTTCATGAAAAATTGTTGCCAACAGTACAAAAATGTCAGGCCAGTGTCACATTCATATCACACAGGACAAACTGGAATAAGCGTTGCCCGGTTGACATTTATGATAGGTTATTTTCATGAATAACAAGAACTAATTCAACAAATAAAAGTGTGGTGGGTTTTTTTTGGGGGGGAGAGGGGAGCGAGGGGAGAACAAAAACCAGAAAAAGCAAGTACATCATTGTTAAAGTATATTAAATGACGTTAGTGGCTGCCAGATCTTCAGATAACAAACATCTAAGTAGAATGCACCTGCTGAATTTCTCAAGGCACCAGGCATGGGAGTTCCACAGATTGTCAATTTTTTTCCACATTTGTCCTGTTGATATTAATTTGCTCTAGTTTTCCTTATTAAGCATGATTAATTTAAAACATACATATTAGAAATGTTGAAAGGGAATTTCTTTGTGCATCACTGCTTTCAATTACAGGAAATTCTTGTTCTCTTTTCCCTCATGCTTCAGGAAAATCTTCCACTTAATTTCAAGTTATAACCTCAATAAATCATTATGCTAAATAAAATAGTTTCCCTCCCTACAGGTACAAATCTCTGCATAATCTCAGGAACCTGAATGTTATTCTCTTCTTGTGTTCACTGCTGTTTATCTATGTAACTCTAACTGGTACAAGCACAAAGGGAAAAACGACTTTAGTGTTGTCTTTATTTATCATTGTTCCTTTCATTTATTTGAAATTCCTGGTTTCCATAATGTTCTGTTCTTTGTTTCATTTCATCAGTAATGATTGCTGCTAAATTCAGTATGCTATCTTTAGCAGTTTTCATCTCTGCTCTAATGAAGATCAAAGCTATGTAAAGAAAAATCTTGGCCTGTTTTATGTAAAACTAGTGTTCCTGAATGTAAGAATATATTTAACCTCTACTACAACAATGATCTCCATAATCTGCTGTGCTGTCTCTTTTATTGCTTCTCTCCTTTAGAAAAGAAAGGTAATTTGCACATTTAAGTACACACAGTACAGCTACCATGTTGGGTTTTTTTATCTTACACAGAACTATAATTGTAGCCTTTTCACAAAGATCAGGTTAATTTGCTCCACCATTACCTTGAGTCTCTTTTAAGGTTCTGTGGAATAAAAGTGTCACCTCTTTAAAACAAAGAAGTCTATGTCTGTGTCTTCAAAAATAATAAACCCCATCAGAAACAATCTCTCAGTACAAATCTACCTATCTGACAATGTTCACTGACCAACTACTTTAAGAAAACTCGACACCGCACAGCACAGGATGCACAAAATCCTATTCTGGGCAAAGGTTGGCACTCTAGTAGCTAACAAAACTCACTGTGCATATGCTTAGACTTTAGAGATCAACATTAATTATTTTGGCATTGATGTTGTCAGCTGGCTCAGCTGTCCTGTACATATTGCCAAGAGTTGCTATGTAGCCTGGTTACCATTTATCAGTCAAGATATTTCACAATCAATATTAGGATGTGACTCAATCTGCAGGTCACCTGTCATATATAATGAGATTTTCACATTAATTTAGGCTTCTGAACTGCTGTGCAGCTGACTGTCTAGAAGACAGGCTTCTTAGGAATCTTTTTTGCTCAGAAGAATACATTTTGCCATACAGGAACTTGCCTGCTGCTGCCAAAGAACAATGTCTTTTCTTTATAACACTTCCACATTACCACCAATCAGAGACTGATCAGGAGAGGGCACGCAAACACAAGTGACACCATGAATCATGGGGTTGATCTAAATGACACCCAACAATACACTTAATTTCCCATTTTTCCAATATTAAAATAAAATTGGAGAAATCTCAAACACAATTAATTCACGAGAATGCCTCTCAACACAGCCTCATCTTTAGGCAAGAGTGATAAAGTAACGACTAGAGATCTGGTAAGGGAGAAAACTGTGGTCTCCCAGAATGTGAGAATATGTTCTCCCAGAAGGAAGCAAAGAGCTTGTAATGAATGAGAGCTTTCCCACCTAGTGAGGATCAGTTGAGAGGTATGACCACAGTAGTGCACTAGGAAGAATGGTTTACATGGCTGAGCTGACTGTTAAAGGTGCAGTCCTCCTTTTAAAACCTTACAACCAAAATACTTTAAAGACACAATCATAACAATGTCTGTTCACCTCTCTTGTTCATGAGAAATGCTAGCTTGCAACGCTTGGACAATGAGGTTGCCAGAGCAATTTCCATGAGGATGAACAATATTTGCCTGAAAGCTCTAAGGCTGCATTTACAAAATGACTGCAATTTGTAAATCGTGGGGATTCAGGAATTCTTAGAGAATTATATTATTAATGAATGCTAAAGGAGAGAATAATGATTAAAGTGTTTCTAGTTGGTGATATTATGAGATGATATATTTTGATAAGATACATAATATAGATAATATTTATGATAGATTTTTTTAAAAAGTATGTCCCCAAACTGGTGCTCATAAACAGTTACATTTAATGCCATGGTGATGATGCTACTTTCTTAGGTCTTCAGAGCAATAGCTATCAAGGAAAAATCCATGACAGGCAGACAAATATTTTGGCTTGGCAAGACTTTTTTTTTGTTTTTTTGTTTTTAACTTCCTCAAGATTGTTAGGAATTAAAAGCTGTTGGCAATCAAAGCTGAAGTTGGGTTACTACACCTTTGACTTGCGAGCCTGAGTATCAATGACCAACAAGAGACAGACATGAAAAGAGAGACAAAAGGTGAGGAAGAGAGACAGAGGATATAGGGAACTCATTATTTCCCAGCACAGACACTGACAGACAGGTAGTGTTGACACTGTACCTAGAGAGGCTGCCCTCAGCGGCCAGGCCCTGGGAGTCATCGAGGACATTAGGTTCACTGCAGGAGGGGCAGGGAGATGAAGCATTTAGGAAAAGAAAACGCAAAAAGCATGCAATTGTCTCTGTTTTCAAGAAAAAAATTATCAACGGAATAAGAAAAGAAAAGGAGGACGGTAAAATCATTTGGTCTTTCCCTGGTTCATCAGAACACATGACTCAAAGCGTTGAAAGAGGAACATCTGACAAATCAAATTCTGGATAAAAGGATAAATTTACAAATGGAGGATATGATACGTGGACACCTCCAAATCTCTACATACTATTGCATGAGCTAAGAAGCTCACTGAGGTATGATTCTAGTGCAAATAAGGGGTAAGGATGACAGGGCTTGAAAAGTTTTCAAATAATTTTGCTGCCTGTATTTCCTTTGATTGTATTCTATTTACTTCCAGTTTCATTTTAAGATCCCCCTTCCCCCACTCCATACACCCTATCAGTTCACTTATTCCGGCTTCTCCTTGACGTGTTAATCTACTTACCATAAGCTGTAGAACATCATCTAGTTCTGATGTTATTAAAAGGCCAAACTGCTGAAAACTATGGTTTGCATTGCAATAAAATTGTAAATAAAGAGCTGGAATTTATAGTTGCAAATCTGTACCAAATCACACTGCCTCAACTGCTATCTATTTCCCCCATCAAGAAAGAGCAACCGATAATATTCCAGACTGTTCACTCATATTTGAAATAGGAAAGATTGAAAGACATCTGGTGGATTTCCAGTAGGAAACATTTATTAGTTTACATGTGTAATAGACACAAAAAAACATCAGAAACCATTGCTCATCCATGGCTAAAATGGGTATACAATTGAGAACAATGATTAGGACTTCTAGGCCAATGAAATATCTACCCTCCACATTTGAGAGATGATTTTCCCAGTATATTTCATGCTTCAAAAGTCAAAGAGACCAAATCTATATTGCAATTAAACATTATTTACCTCAGAATCACCAATTAAAAAGCAACATGGCTCAAAAATTTACAGTAAAACATAACTAAGGAAATGGAATTCAATTAGTTTAAAGGTCAAAGGTGTCCTCACTAGTACCCTTTATGCAAACAATGGGATAAAATTTGAGTGGCTTCTAATACTGCAACTGCCGCTCTTATTGTTGCAGGTACATACTACAGCTGTTCCTTTTAGCTGCTGCATGTGCCATATATTGAGAGATTTCTAATTGAATTACAAACACGGCTGGGCAAAGGGACAATGGCCAGTCATTAATTAATGCAGAATTCACATTTTCAATATGTATAAAAATGACATAAATGAATCTATGCATGGACCCATTATCAGAGCTCTTTGCAAATCTATGTCATGTATAAATAAAAATAACCATTGTTTACTGAAAAATAACAGCATTTGATGGGAAAAACTCCTTCTTCACTGGCTTCTATGTCACTCACCTGACTAATGAGTGCAATGTATAACACCTAAATCCTCTCTCTCTCTCTCTCTCTCTCTCTCACTCTAAAAGAGGCATCCAAGATTAGCTCTAGCAGACAAACAAGTTTCTGGTTTAGAATAATCCCACTTCTCTTTCTGCTGTGATCTAATGTCGACAGGAAAACTAATTTTTGCTCTGACGTGGGGTTGATACTGTACTCAAGAAACTTTCCCAGCACCATAGGATTTTCCCTACTCATTTTAAGGGCTATACGCAGGACTCTGGCTCAGCACCCTGAAATCATGCCTACACCTTTGAAATCCGCATTATAAATTATAATGGAGAATCATTATGTTCTAACCTATGGCAAGTCAATCCACTGGCATCAATGAGCAAGCACTGCAGGATAAGTAGCTTTTCAGTAACTTGGGTGCTAACTCTACCACCCTTGCCTTGCTGCTCACTCTCCGTTACACATAATATACCTTTGGAATGTTTGCTCTGGGGAAACGAGTGGGAAAGATGGAAAGCACATGTTGTTACCTTTGGCTGGGTAACATGCCCACCTCAGCCTGAGGTGCAGACATGCTGGAGATATGGCTGGAGAACCGCCGCCTCCCAATGGCACTCATAAGGTATGCTTCCTGTTCACTTACCACACTGGGCATGCTCACGGAGTCATCTAAAAGGACATGGAAGAGTTAGACCAAGAAAAAAAAGTCATCAAAAATCCCAACAACACATTCAAAAATGTCCAGGTAATACCAGAACCCGCCCCACGTTCATGCCTAGTGGACACATAGCACAGGCCCAACACTGCAAACATGAGCATCTGCTTAACTTTTCTACCACAAATAGGCATAATAAAGATAAACATGGGCACAAATGTTCGCAGGTTCAAGGCTTTCGACTGCAGGTTCTTTGGCATAGGGACCTTTCCCTCTTATATCTTTATACATTGTTTCAGACAATCAGTTCAGAATGCTTAGTAGAATTACTACTATGAAGTTGTCCATCAAAATATGATGTCTCTTGAGAATAAAAACTATCTTGGGACATTTTGCTGGTAAAAAACATTAAAACATTTCAAGATCCAGAAAAATCAACTTTCAATAAAATTCTGAAATAAAAAACCTAATAAACTTTAAACCCATTTTGAAAATACTGGAAAAATTCAGTGACATTTTTCCTGATTTTTAAAAAACTTAAAAATAGTGGAGAAATGTTCATGTAATGTTTCTACCCCCCCTTTTTTACAAGCTGTAAATTGGATAATCTGCAGATGAAAATATTCTGATAAATTCGAGACAGCGCCAAAATTTGAAATAAAACTATTCCAAAATTCCCCTTCACCTTCGTTGAATGAGGGTTACCAAGATGTTGGAACAAGCAACATCAAACAAACATGCATGTTGGAACATGTTAGTTCAAAATCTACTTTGAAATAACAGGCTGTTTCAATAAACGTGGAATAGCTATTTCGGGATATTTCTGGTATCCTGAAATAGATTCGCAGTGTAGATGTATTTGCATTTAAAGAGGGCGTGTATAATTCAAAAATAAATCCAATACCACCTATATTTTCACTTACAACTCAAGAAAACCTGAAAACTGTTGATGTTTTTATTTCTTCTTTTGAAACCCAAGATGAAGTTTTGCTGCATTTAATTATGTAAATTCCAATGATAGACCAACACTGCCATATTTATTTGATTTAAAAAAGTGTGTTGTGCATTTGTAACACAAACACAATAACTCTCCAATAACATTGGAGAATTCTTTTAATCACTTTTGACTTGCTGGTATTTTCAATCCAACAAGTAGGTCAAAACATGATCCTTATTGGAAAGGATCACTCTGCATATTGGTCTTCCAACATGCCATTAACTCCATGCTTCAATTAACATGCCTCAATACCTTCTCATTTGCAATTGATTTTCCCCTGGAGAATTTAGGTTCATTTTTGGGTCACTTTGGTGGTGCTCTCATGCTTCTTTTGGCATGTCAGCCAGCTTTAAATCAGACTAGGCTGGGGAGTGAGGGGGAATGACAGTGCTGGCTCTAAAATCTTCACTGGCCTAAACAAACAGGAAGATTCCATTGGGTGTATCCAGAAGATATCATGGTCCCCAACTAAAGAATACAGAAAAGAAGGCACAAGCTTTGTTTTAAATCCATATGCATCAAGTTTGGGTCCCATTTCAGGAGAAGCACTCTCTCCCTTAGGGACATCTTCTCCACATAGTAAGAGCTTACACTTCTTCTAGGGCCATTGTCTCTCTCATATCTGATGTCTTCTGGGAATAGCCAGCTGTCCCCAAGCACCAAAATTGAATGACAAGGTTTCCCGGCCACACACACAACCACTGCACCACAAGAAGACAATAAAAGCTACCGGACTAGGAATCCCAAACCTTCTGGATAGAGAGGAGAGAGGGGCAGCAATTGTGCTCTGATCCTGACTCTGCCAGCCACTTACTTTCTTCATCCTCCTCATCTGTGCGGCTCAGAGTGTCCTGAGAAGCCTGATGGGAAGGCTCACTGTCCTGCTCCCAGACCGTGCCAGTGCCAGTGTTTGAGCGGGACATGGTTGCCAGGCTTAGGCGGTATGCGGAGGTGGAAGTGCCCACAGTGCTGATGGAGGTCTTCCCTTGGTACGCTGAACAGAGTGGAAAAAACAAAGCCAAACGAATTACAGTGGCAAGAGTAATATTGTTCCAAGGACGGTGAAGGCATCCTCCTCAGCCAGGGTATATAATGAAGGCAAGAGGTGTAGGAAAGTCAAGGACAGAAAGAGAACTCAACCACAGCTTGTACTTACTTACACCAGATCAGTACAACTGCACTCGCCCAGCTAACCTGTAAGAAACCTTTGTCACTGCAAAGATTTCTTATGTTCTCCCTGAGTCTTACTGTCACATCCACTGCCCAGCTGCAACATTTAGCAGGCAAGGCACGTTATTATGGGGGTTAAAAAAGTGGAAATACTGTAACCCACACAACCTTCCGGGTGTGATGTACTATCCCATTTAGTTCACTGAGACCACTTACAGAGAGAATAGTGAGTCTGCTCTACAGCTGTAGCTTTACACTATTTTCTTTCTAAGAAGACAGTACAGTACTGGGTATAAAGTTTTCCACCATCTGGAAATAATGACTGCCCTCTAGTGGCAGCAAATGTATACAGCGAAGGAGAAATATTACTGAAGTGGCCACATTTTGAATGGTCAGGAGTTTTCCCATTGATTTCAAGGCACAGAATTGGGCCAAAAAATGCTATGATGCCCTTTCACAGGGAAAAAAGAAAAGAAATAACTGCTGCCGATAAACAAGTAGCCAATCCTATTAGAGGGGAGCTGAGAATAGCTAGATTTAAAGAAAGTACATTCACCTCTACAGCCGTGGTTGGAGTTCACTTTGGTCCGTAGAGACTGAAAGAGGTTACCAAGTCACGGCAGCGTGAAGGAATATGAGAAGCGAGATGGTGTTCTGAGTGTAGGTATTGGGACAGGTGGATGTAATGAAGGCTGCCATTGCAACCAGCAATAATTTGCACTTTTGCTGGCTGTCTCAGCTAATGGGACAGTGATTGACAGCATGAAAACCAGCCATCACCCTCAGAGTATTGCAGCACATGAAGAAGGCTGGGTGGGGGAAGTTGGTATTCAGTACCTTGCCTTGTCCGTCTCCAGGGCGGACAGGCCAGCCCCTTTGGCAAGCACAAAACTCACTCACAACACTAACTGCCATGCACAAGGCGCCCGTTGCTGGTGCTGTGATCCTGTACCCCAGTGCGGACAGGACGAAGCTGTCAGAGCAGTTCCATGTAGTGCAGTTCTGGTTTTGCAAATTCCACGTGTTTGTTGTTGAAGGGCTGTACAAGCAGCCAGGTGAGTGCTGCTCATTTCTACGCATTTAAGTTTCACTAGAGTGAATCAAAGTGTGCACACAGAGGGCAAAATTATTTTCTCTTGCCATCTGAATCCACACAGAGGAGGAATATATCCTTTCTCCTCTGTGGGCAAGAATCCTCCCTCTCCTAGGACAGCCTTACCCGACCCACTGTGCACTGCCTCCTTCAGGATCTTTAGCTCGCTGTTGAATTCTGTGATGAGGGAGCTCTTGCACAGAGGGCGTGGTATAAAGCGCCTCTCCAGCTGGTCAGCGATATGTTGTCGGGCAGTCAGCTCCTCTTGATTCTCGGCAGGCTGGGCCAGCAGCTGACAAAGAGGCACAACAACCCTCGTTAGCAAAGGAATACCTAGAATCACAGAGGAACAACACTAGGTCCTTGTCCAGCTAGCTCGTGAGTGCCCTGGTACCCCAGTCACCTGGCTGCTTGTACACCCACAGGCTGAGGATTTTTGTCCTTGTATGTAAGAAGTTGCTACAGCAACAAGCAGAGAGATATTATCTCACTAGGGACGGGCTCTATAGCTGCATGTGAACACTGAATAGGTAGCGTCTTCTCCCAGCTTTTAGGAAGACTCAATGTACACTGAAACCAGTCAACGTTGCTGTTAATATAGCAGGTAGGAAATAAGTAGGAATAGCTAGATTTAAAGGCTTCCTTGTGCTAAGCAATTCCTTCACATACAGCAAGACAGTGACTGTCCCAAACAGTTTATAGGCTTAAAAATGGAGGGCTGGACCGGACCTTGAGAAGTCATCAAGTCCAGCCCCCTGCATTGTGGCAGGACCATGTAACCCTAAGCCACTCCTGACAGTTGTCCATCCATCTTGTTTTTAAAAGCTGCCAGCGACAGGTACTCAATCTACACGTCAATGTGAGCAGGAGCAGCCTGAGTACACCAACTGCCTGTTCGTTATCAAGAGCTGTGCTGGCTTATGACTCAAAGCCAGTGCAAAGCGGAAAGGCACTTCCCATCTGATAACATCCGGGCAAAGTTCTTCCCCTGACCCAAGCAACAAGCCTGCTTGATACATCGTGCTACCCATCCCAGATCCTGTCTGAGTCCATTAGATCCACACAACCCTCCAGCTGCCCGATTTCTCAGGGCTTGTGCTCATTGTAGAGATAGTGTGGGCTCTTCCTTGGGTGTTGCCCTAACCCAGCCCCCATCCACATACAAAAACTCTGACCTGAGGTTGGTACTTTCACCCTGGGCTAACTTGGCTATAGGCTTAAAACCAGATTTGCTTTCACTCAGGCTGGGGTGTCTATATTGGCTGGGGCAGAGAACTAACCTTATCAAAGGATATCTGGGAATTGCAGCTCACACGCTGGCACGCCAGTGAGTGCCTACCATGGGCCTCCATGCTTATAGCTAACCAGCCAGGGAAATGGATGGGGCTAGTATAGGGCCTCTCGTCTGCGTCCCCGAGCACTTTTTAAATGTTTCTCTTTCAATCACTGGGCCACCCAGGAATCACACTTGAGTTGGTGTCAGAAGCTCCCTTCTGCAAGGGCCCAGGGGAGTGGGCTGGAGCTGGAGCATAGTGGAGGAGGCTGGGAGAGGGTAGCCCGGTGGAGCAGGCTTCTGGGGAGCTCTTGATCTACCACCGTGGTGTGTGCAGGGGGCCGATCCCTGCTGCTGTCCCATGCCAGCCCCTCCCAAGCTGGGCTGGACCCACGGCTAAGATGAGGACCTGTCCCATCCATAGGATGATTGAGGTGGTCACCGTGACACCTCCCAAAACACAGGGACAGGAGCAGCCACCCTGAAACATCCCGTGGGTGGGACGGCCCTGACGCTGGCCTGAGAGAAATCCTCCTGGCGTGTGGAATCCCGGATGCCTCCTTGAGGGTGTCGAATGTCTGCCTCCCAGCAGGACAGGGGAGGTTGAGCTGATGTAATAATGGGCATTAGAGTGAATATAAATTATTCACCATCCACACCGTCACCATAAACCTAGCCAGCTGCCAAGACCATTTCAGGAGGGGGTGGTGGGCCCTGTTCTCCACCGGTATGGCATTGTGGATCCTCAGTATCAGAATTCCCATCATTCTAGCTTACTCTTGTGTTGCCTGAAATATCCACTGTGATGAATGCTCCTTAGCAGCAAGAGAGTCTGTACACAGATCTACTAGAGAACCAAGGTCTCAGAAACGCCTCCAGCCCTCCTTCTGAGACACCACGCACAGGAGTCAGGGGTCATTCACTAAGTAAAAATACCCTTCTCCCCAAGACCGCAGTCTCCCTCAAAGCCCATGTCATGTTCTCCTCGCGAGGCAGCGTGGCGTGGCGTGCCTAAAAATAGTATCTATTGAAGCAGCTGACATTAGGGTCAATGTTCCTGCTAATCTTTTCCAGCCATAAAGGAATAAATTTTTGTATGTGCACCCAGGCATGTGTGAATGTGCATCACCAGTAGCAACACAAAACCACGTTCCAGGTTCTCTGCTAATCAGCTGGGTGGCATGTGAATCTCTCCTGAGCAGCCACACAAGTGCCCCCCTTACAGGGTACCCTGATGAGGGTGAAAGCTGGCGTTACCTTGCACTGAATGAAGGGCCGCAGAAGCACAAAGATAGGGATCCGAGTGCGAACAATAAAATCCAGGAAGTCCCAGAGAGCCAGCCCGCCCACCTTGCGCAGGGCCATCTCTTTGACTTGCAGGCTCAGCCAGTACCACTGGCTGCCAAGCTGGCGTTCAAAGCACACGAGGATCACCTTCAGGGCTGCAGGGGAACAAACATCAGCACGTCAAGCACTGCAGCCAGAGCTGCTAACTCCAGACTTGAACAGCTGGGGTATTGCAGTGAAGTGCATGGCAGTTTCTTTACCTCCAGTTGCCCTCTCCTGCCAGGGAGTAGGGCAGGTTTGTGGCTAGGTATAAGACCTGCCCCCATCAGGAAGCACAGTTCTGTTCCCAGCTCTGCTAGTGAGTTACAGAAAGATTTTCCTTTAGTACAGCTGTGCTCCTCTGCCAGATACCACCCAGCCTAAAGTTCCCAAACCACACCAAAAATTCCCTTTCTTCTTTCATAAGCAGGCCAGCCTGGGGATAGACACCAGTCTCTGACCAAGGACAATGGAGAGAAATCTAGGCTGTGCTCTCCTGCAGAGGGAACGGCTCCATAATGGCTGTCGGAAGGTGGCTATGAAGAGAGGCCTTCCGGTACTGGCCTTGTGAGAGCCCTGCACCAAAGCTTATTTGGAAACTGATCAAAGAATCCCTTAGCACAACCCATTGAAAAAGTAAGTTATGAATGAACAAGGGTTAGGCTGGAAACGAGGCTGCTTATTAAAGGCTGAATTGTAACAGAGTATCTCCTCAAACGGAACTGCCCTTACACTCCCACACATGAGCTACCCAGGCATAGAGGAATAAGGAGGCTATTTGTCTCCTTACTTCTTCCCCCACAAAGTGGCTGAGGAAGAGGATACAGACCTCTCCGTACGTGTGCCTAGATTAGCTGAGCCAGTGTGTGTGACCATAATCAACTAGCACAGGGGTTCTCAAACTCTGTGGCCCACGGCCTACTCTGCTCAACACAAACTATTCTGCGGACCACCAGCCAACCATTCATGAGGACAAAATGGATGCAGGAGGGTGTGGGATGCGGACTCTGGCCAAGAGGGTGGGTGCAGGAGCGGGCTGGGGGAGGGGGTCTGGGGGGGAGGGTGGGTGCAGGAGCTAGGGTTGCCAGGTGTCCGGTATTCACCTGGACAGTCCCGTATTTTTGGCTCCTGTCCGGTAAAAAAATTCACAGAATACTGGACACCTAAAATGTCGGGTATTTTCTGAATTTTGCCAGGAGGCGAAAATGCTGGGTATCTGGCAACCTACACTCAGCGCCTCCCTCCTCTCCCCCCCCAGCTTCCCCTGGCTCCCAACATCCCCAACCCCAGCCCCCATGCTTACCTGGTTCCCCAAAGCTGCTGGCACAAAATGGCTGCCAGCCAAAAGACCTCGGGGAAGCAATACTTCCCCTGGGTCTTAGTGCTCAGCCAATCCCTGCACTCACTTTTAAAGGGGACATGCTGTTTTAATGCTATTTTATTTTAAATTTTTTTGTTTTGGCTTAATAAGTCCTTGGAGGCCCCCCCCCCCTTCTTTTTTTTGCTCAACAATTTTGGTCTCCCTCCCTTTTTTCCCCCTCCCTTCAACAGAATTTTTTTCTGTTTTTTTTGGGGGGGGGGTGTATTTTTGTTTCAACCATCTGGCAACCCTAGCAGGAGCGGGCTGAGGGGGAGGAGGGGTGGTCTAGGCAGCAGGTGAGTGGCTTCCAGCACTGCTATTTCCCCAGCTGGGGAGAGGTCAAGCAACAGCATGCAGAGCTGCTTCCTTCCCCAGCGAGCTGGATTTGGCCTGTGAGCTTGGTGCTGCTCCCCTTCACCTGCAGTGGGAAGCCAATCTTTCAGGGGGGATGTGCTGGGCTGGAGCGCTAGCATGGGCTCCCACTGTGGGAGGGGGGGTGAGGCCTGGGCTGCAAGATGGCCACAGACTACTAGCAGTCCATGGATCACACTTTGAGAAATACTGAACTACTAGCACAGGTCAGTGATCAATTCCTACCTCCCAGGAGCAAAGAAAACAGAAGAGGAAATACCAATCATCAAAATGTCTCAAATAACCATGGCTGGCAGCTCGGTGCAGCTTATGCTGAATGCAGTGTGACTAAAGCAGCTGGAAATAGCTTGGGGTATAATTTCCAGCTCAAGGAGACACAGCACACTGGAAATAGTGCATAACTGCCTTGTCCCAAGAGGGAGGCAGCCTAGAACAGAGGTGGACAATACTTTTTGAAGGGGGGACACTTCACAAATTTCTGAAGTGGCCCCTTGCCACCCTAGAAGGGGTGGGGCCAGGACATTTCCCATGCTCCCCCGCCCACAGACCCTGATTGGCCTGGGGGTGGGAGAGCCCATGAAGTCTTTGCCCCAGCGCCTAGAGAGACCCACCAGCCATTTTGAACAGCTGACGGGTCCTTCTGGGTGCCACGCGCCCCTGGTAGCGGGAGGAGACTTCACGTGCTCCCCCATCCCCAGGTCTTGATTGACGTGGGGGAGTGGCAGGGCAGCTGTGGGCCAGATCAATTGGCATGGCGGGCTGGATGTGGCCCCTAGAGGCTCTTTTGCTCGCTCCGGGCCTAGATTCTTGGATGGGATTGCTGCCCCTCCTACTGTATGCACCGCCCTGGCGACACTTCTTTTTTGGAACAGGTATGTGTTCCAGCGCAAAATGGCGCATTCTGGTGGCAGGGCAGACACGCCCTCGTGGCTGGGAGGATTTTCTCTGCCTTCCCAGTGGGTTCATAAACGCAGCCTTTTATTTTCCTCTCTCCTGATGGACGCATGGCAGCTGTCACTCACTCACCCAAGTATGCTGCTTGGCTGGTGGACTCTGCAAGCCCTTCCCTGCGCAGGTCCTTCCCAGCATCCCCTGGGGTGGAGCAGTGTGCAGGGGAGCTCTCCATCATGAAGTTCTTGCTGCGGGAAGTGCTGATGATGCGAGGTGGCAACAGGATGTTAATTACAGTCTGGAGCAGCAGAAGGACTTCCGGCTGCTCCAGCCACGGACTGTCTGAGATCCATCGAGGGGGTGACAGGCAAGGGAAAGAAAGGAAAGAAGATCAAGCCATATCCTCTCAAAGCCCATGCAAATGCCACGATCTCGTTTTCAGTTCCCAGCCTGGGATGGAATCGGAATATCCCTCAAACCAAGCCCATCCCCCACCTTGTTATGCTGCTCTCCTCCCGGGGGCAAAGGCAAAGTTATTCCAGCCTCAATTTGCACCCTTCCCTGGCAGCACTAAGTCCTCTGAGCATAACGACTTGGTCTCCTCTCTTTCCCCACACTCTTTCACCCCTGCATTTGATATAGGTGCTTAAAAGTGAGCACAATCTATAGAAGACAGGGGGTGAGAACGTGATTTGGGCCAGACAACTGGCAAGGAACGAGGTGAAGAGCAAACAACAGTGGCAAATTCCTGCCCCCCAGGGTTCTGCATCTTCTACATTATGATACATTTTGTGTCGTCCAGAACTCCACCATTGTTCTCCTTTCCAAAGAAGTAGCACACTGCTTGAAGGGTGAGCTTGAGAACCACTGATCTCTGACACCGCTGAAACAAAAAGGAGAAACAACAGCTCCCGCTGTAGCTCCTTTCCATCACCCCAAAGACGCTTTAATGACACCGGTGGGAGGAAACCAAATAAGAAACAACAACAGCAGGAAAGGCAAATATTTGTGGTTGGGGGGAGGACTCTTTTTGTTAAATAATCATCAGACCTTTGCTTCCTGATCCTACTGTGAGCACAAATGGGATCAGTAGGTTTAAAAGCATTCCTTCTCTTCTCTCCTGATTGGTGAATGGGGAGATCACATGGCTTAAGGGGAAATCTTCTTTCAAAGCCTGTACAGTAATAATAAGAAAGGATTAAATGATTTCATCAGAAGTTTTAAAATATAAACCACTGTGGAGAATGCTGATTCCCATAGGCATTGTTTACATGGCACACCACAAGTGACTGATAAAATTACTAGCTCTGAGGAGGTCTGAACAGAAGCTGAGAATCTAAATGTTAACTGTTTTTTAACATAATCATGTGATAAAGGATGTTCTGATCTCAAATACACCATTATAAATCCAGAATAATCTGTCCATATGGTATTATTTCAAATCTACATTGGTGCAAATGAGATCAGAATCTGGCCCAAATTACCTGGAAAAAAAAGAAGAGGGAATTACACCAATGATAAAAACAGCATCTCCCCTCTTGCTGAGTGTGGAGGATAATCCAGGGTCCACCCTTACTTCCCTGCCTCGTCATTCTGCTTCCTTCACCCACAAACCCCTGATATTATGGTGGCCTTACTTCCTGAAAACAAACAAAATGCACAGTTGGATCCTGACACTTAGTCCAGTCTGAATGAAATGCCCCCTCAGCCTAAACAGATTCACCTCCAAGGCAGAAGAATTTTAGTGGTGGTGGAAGAAACTAATGCTGGGCGAATAGCTGAAGGTTCAAAGCTTGCATAGAGCATCCACACTTTTAGATATTTAAGTGTGAATTTAAATTGAACCTCGGAACCACTCAAGTGTGCAAAACTGTGCTGGAATGCCCAGAGGAGAAGGTTTTTCCTGTGGGACTTCAGACCCCGCTGGAAGTGCTAATAGTATTATGACATTTCCAGTTTTGATCCCTTCTGAAACCTAGGAAAAACATGTAAAAACGGAAAAGAAAAAAAAAACATATGCAAATATCCCATCTGGGTTCTAAACAGGGACAAAGATTCAAGAGAAAGTAGATGTGGCTTTTATATTTTTAAGAACCAGCCACCCAACATTGGAAGAAGCCTGCAACATTTCTGCACTGATCAGTGAGAATGTCCATCTTATGGATGCTACCTCCTGTTCCATGGTGAACAGGACAGTGTTGCGGTTTGATGCATTGGCTCTATACCCCTTTCCCATAAGCCCCCCCATGCACTGAACGTCCTGTCAAAGTGCTCAGCTGCATGGTGGATGTGCCACTCCTTAGTTAATTATAAGTAGAAAAATCTGGTCCAAGGGCATAATATTCCCAAATGAGGCCATTGTAACACGAGCCTTCATTCTGCCCCCGGGTACATCTCTATTCCCTTTGGTTCCATGCCCACACAAAGGTATAAAGCGTATGGAAGCAGAGAGAGTCCAAATGCACATGGAAGAGCTGCCGGCAAACATATTTTAAAAACAATTAGTGTCCACAATAGAAACATATGGCACTAATCTGAAAAGGAATATCTTGATAAAAATTCCTCCTGATGGGATCCCGTGTGTTCACTGTTCTAGACTATCAAGGATGAGATTTGATCAGCAGTTTAAAAGCCAACCCTTGGTGTGCAGTCAGGCTTTTTTCTCTTCTATCTGTTCTTTGCACAAACAGCGTCAGTTTGGTGTAGGTCAACGGTGCCAAACCCCATGCTCAATGATGCCCCATGACAGTTGGCGGGGCTGCCTGGCATGCCCTAAGACAGGACTGTGCACAAAAGGTAACAGATGACTTTCTGCCTGCTTCCTAGATCCCGGGAGGAATCAAAGCACCAAGTATGATTCCCCGCTGGTGTAATTCGGCAGAGCTCCACTGACTTCAGTGGTGTTGCCTCGTGTGACACCAGCTGAGGATCTGACTGCTTGTTAAGATCTGAGCTCCATTCTGGTGCTCCAGACCTTTACCCTGGGATGGGATGGGGAGAGTTGACATTTTGTTCCACAGTTTTTGCCCAGCTGTCGCAGAAAAAAAAAAGAGCACCTATGAGTTGGTGTCTCAACCACAAGCTTAACGGGCCTGATACCAGACAGGGCAGGCACACCTGTATCTGCAATGCTACAAGCCGGACAACAGCTGTGCTGAAGGGCAGAGGTGGTGAGAGATAAGGGCTGAGATGAAGAAGGGGTAATCCATCAGCAACACTGGAAGGTCCTACTACTCCCATCACCTGCAATACAAACAGAGCACATCACCAGGACTGACTCCTGCCATTCCACCCATGCCATATCCTCCAACATTTGTGAAAGAGGAACAGGTACACCTCAGATGGTGGGAGGCTGGGGTGCTCGGGGAGCAGGCGTGTCCCCAAAATGCCCCGCAGCAGCTGCAGTGAGAAAGGAGAAGGGATGGTTCTAGCAGGGAAAGTGCGGAAGGGGTAGGGAATCTCTACAGGGAAAGCCAGATGGGGTGGACGGAGTACACAGGGAAACTGGTACATTTCATGAATGTACCCAGTACCAGCCCTGAGTAGCCAGCACTGGACTGGTAGAATAGGGACAGTTGGAGGGTATGTCATGTAGCTACTGTAGTCCATGGAAAAACGTAATATAAGCAGGAACTTTGTAATTCTTTTCTTTCCCTTGCTGATTTCTTGAAAGAATAACGTCCTGAGGCAGATCCAGTACTAGCCAGATCCAGTCCAAATTTTGTACAATGTTCAGACTCTCCTTAAGTGCAATGTATTCTTAAGGACTCTGTTCTAATTAAATAAACTAAATTGAATTAAAAATAATTAAATGAACCAATGAACTAATGGATTAAATGAACTAATCTCTGAATTTAAATGACAAATTTAGGCTTCATTTCAAAGGTGAAAAACCTTTATTCTTGTCATTTAAGATTTCCCCTTGCTCCTAGCTACCATTTGGGAGGGAGTGGGGGGGGAGGGGGGGGGGCTTGAGGCTGTTTGCTGCTATTAGTGCAGCTCTGACTGGTGTAAAGGCTCAAATTTTCAAAGCTGGCTCCAGACAAAAGGTCTTCAAATAGCCATTGAACAAACACCGCTGCTACAACCGCAAAGGAGCCACTCGAACTCTTGTCATTATGGTCCCACCCATCTCCCCCTGGTGCCGTATGAAAATGCTGTATGGATTCTGAATGAAGATAAAGATGTTGATGATGCCAACATCTTCCAGTTTTATCTGTAAGCACTTTGGAGCAATCAACTTTCCCAAAGCATCAAACACCCAAACAAAAAACCCCACAACCTCACCCAAGCCTCAATCTTTTTCATTCTAAAAATCAGTAATTAAATTTAAGTTTATTTAATATTTAAGTCAGTATTTTTAACCCAAATGGAACTAACAGCGCTACCACAGCCATTTCCCTCCAAATCATGGGGGGTTTTCCAACTAAAATGGAAACATCCACCTCTGGTGTAAATGGTCTTTGCTCTATTGACCTGATTCTTCCTAGTCACCAAGGCCTTGTCATGATTGCTTATTACCATCAAACGGTCAGACAGACTCCAAGAGTTCTGTGTGCACCATCTCTCTGTTCACGAAAAGCACAAGAACTGTCTGTGCACAGGCGTCAACCCCTCCCTCCCCACACACACATCATTATAGCTCAATTAAGGATGAGATCTGAACATTGTAAAGCCAGAGCCTGCACTAGATCAAACCAGGGACATTACAAATGGCAGAGTGAATCCACTCATGTCACCCTTTAACTAGCCACTCACTGCCCTTGTAAAGAGCAGTAAAAAGTTCCCTTCCCAGCTGTAAACTGAAACTGTCCCTACCCCCACCCTCCCACTGCTACCAGGTGTGTGCAGTCTCCACCGCCCCACTCTCCAACTTGCAGCCCTCAACTCTCAGCGCAACATGCAGAGGTGGATTTTCAAAGTGGTGCATGGGAAGTAACACAAATCAGTCACTTGACCCGGGGGGATCGGTCCCTGTATCTTCCCAGGCACCACTTTGAAAGTGTACCTCACTGTCTCTGGTGTCACCTGGGAAGTCTGCTTCCACAGGTGGACAGGTAACAGGAAAAGGGATCAATTTTAATCTTCAGTCCGGAAAAGTCAACAGCAGAAGGAAGCTTAGCAAATGTTCATAATGTTGCCACTTGGCTACTCACCAGATTGACACAGACATTGATCAGTGACCTAAGGTGAGGCAGGAAGGATATGACTGGCTGCCTCTGAAGTGTCAAACAAACCCCTTCAATCAAATTGCTGGCAGGCTCCCACTCAACCTGTCGCCTGGAATACAACAGTAGGTGCCGTTAGCTGGTTTGCTGCCCCGCCAGACACTCCAAAACAAGGTGATGGACACATGGCAACTCCAACAAGGAACATTTAAGACAGCAGTGACATCCAAGATGGCAACAAGGGACATTCCAAGGGTAAGAGTTTTACCCAAGTTATTCAGGGAGCACAGAGCACATTGGAAAATACAGAAGAGACTGGGAAGAGAGCAGAGGCATTCCTGCCCTGCTGGATCAGTGACACAAAAAACGTCACAACAAAGAGAGAGAGAGAGAGAGAGAGACTGGAAGAATTGGGATTTCATCCTAACTTTTCCTCTTTGCAAGAGAGCCTGAGGGTGCAAACTGGGACATCCAGGAGACAGCCAGCTCAGATGAATCTCTCTAATGACCAGTGCTTGTTTGACATTTACCGAAGGCATGCTGCCTCTGCTGAGGCAGTCCCAGTGATGAACACATTCATTCCACTCACTTTTGTGAAATCCCTGTTGATTGAATGTAGGCCTCACCACAAAACCTAGAGCAGAATAACTCGGCACTCAGGAATACCTAGCACCCAGGAATACCTCCTCCCCCACTTTCATACAGCTTAGCCTGCTGCATCATGGGAACTCCCATTTAACCTGAGCCCAGACCGCAAACCGATGCAGCTCTACAAATTTCACCTTCTGCCTTCCTCGGTGGCAGGATAGACAAGTTACTGCCTCCCTGAACCAAAATCCTGCCCTCACCACAGCCCTTGCAGATTGCTTTTTCCTTTATAGTGATTGTTAGAGTCTGTAAAAGGAGCCAGACTGAGAGCCCAGGAGACAAAAGATCTCTTTTACAAGCCATGCTCCTGGTCTTCAGGGGCTGTCTCCCAAGTCTGTGTGGATCTGGATGCAAGGATAAGGCAGACCCTGTCTTACTGGAGTGTGTGGTACTGTTATTATATTTCCAGTGAGAGTCCAAGATGGACTCCTTAAAAGGCTTCCTGGTGCAGGGAGTACCGGCTATGCAGTCTGTCAGCCAAATACTGCACCACAGAGGTAGGTCAATCCCTCTCAAAGAGTAATACCCCCAAGTGGCGACCGTGTGGTCCAACGCTTACATCATGCATATCAGATCCCCCTTTTTGAGCTGGACAGAAAAGAAGCTGTTCAACCTACCGATGGGCCTACTCAGTCTCAGGGGATCAAATGGCTGGCTCCTTTAAGGAGCAGCACGGAACCTGTGCCAGCAGCCCTGATCACCACTTAACAGGATGCTTGGCCACACTATGTGAAAGACGGTTGGTGCGTTTGGGCCAGCTGGTGGAAGGAAGGCGAGTGACCCAGCAGCTCCTCCAATGCCCACGCCTGCCAGAAGGAGCGCGTCCAGTGAGGTGGCTTTGCGGAGGTGCAGGTGGAGTGAATGGGAGGCTGTGGCAGGGATCCTAGCTGCTCCGCGCGGTGTGAACAGGTTACAAAGAAAGAGGCCCCTGGGCTGCTTTTCGGACCCACGATGAAGAAGGGATAGTAGAAAAGACAGCGAGATAATGGCAAAAAACAGCACTAGCAAGATGAGGCAGCATGAAAAGTAGGCCCCAATTCTCTGAGAGGGCAGCATTTTTTAAAGAGTTCATCCAATACAGTAGGAAGGTGGAGGAGAAAGATCCCCACCTCGCTCGGTACCTATCAGAATTTCAGTCGTTCAACGGTGGGCCCGATGGTATTTAACAGAGAGTCTCCCTACCCTTGCACTCTTGGCCTCTCAGCTAATGCTACCAACAAGGTTACCAATGCAAGGCAACTGTCATGGTGGTTTTTTTGTGATATAGGAATTTTTCCAGAAGGGACTGGACCAAGATCAGCTCATTTCCCACAGGCCACCAAAAGGCCATCATGCTACTAACCTGGACTGAAGTCACATCAGTGAGGCTGAAAGGCCCCATGTTCAATTATCATCCCCTGGAGCCTCCCACATTGCTTCTTGTGATGCTGCTTTCATCACTCACGTCTTCTTTAGCCACGTGTATTTGGATACTACTACCGTCCCAGGCTATTCTTATCATTTGTACAGAGCCTTATGGTAATCAAGTACTTTACAAATACTCTTCCCATAATTTAACATACTTTTTTAAAAATAGTAAACATAAAAGACCCGGAAATAATTAGACTCTTTTTAGCCTGAAGACTTATTTTGGGAGAGGGAATGTGTTAGATTTCCATTTCTTATGGTCACTCTCAATAAAATATGCATTTCCTCTCTTGCTGCCCGGAAACCGGCACCAAGAAAAATGGCGACATACATATGCACCAACAGGAGAAATGCATCTTTGTTTTGCTGTAAAAGTTCAGTGCAGCATGACACTGTCAATAAAATGACATACCCTTACTTCAAGGCTTGCAACATCAGAAACGGACCCAAAGGTTTCCGTTACACCTGCTCACCTCAAAGTAGGCATCTTGTGAATTTTATTGAACATACGATCCAATCGCTTTAAGATGAGGATAAGGGCAGGTCTCACGGCCTCGGCTGTCCAGTCGGTGATGGGCAGCATCTCCATGATGTAGCGCCGGAGCCCACGGCTTTCCATCGTCTGGGTATCATAAGGTGCCAGCTTCAGAAGGGAATGTGCAATTTCTGCCAACCTAAAATTATGGCTTGTTAAGAGGGAAATCTGATACTCTGTAACACGAGCTTCTCTGTAACACAGAGCCATGCCAACTGCTTGGTGGAGGTATCACCAATCTCTTTTAATGGAAGGATATTTGAGGGTAGAGCCCTGCAATTTAAACTTAGGTCAAATAATGACACATTCCTGGCCCCTGGTGGAACCAGTACTTCTGCACGTGCATGTACATAGTATCTAAGGTTTACATCATCATGGGCATCTTTATGTGGATAGTAGATATGTAAATTGCATCAAAAGGATCACAAAGAAAGGCTAGCTCATGTTATTAAAACGGGGATCAAATAGTATCTTTGGTCAGCTGCTAATAATATACAAGGTAGACAATCCCAGTGAAGGGTCTTTAGCAGTCCACAGCAATTATCATAAGTGTATCAGTGAAGCTGGAGTGGTTTGATTTTCTGTCATGTTGCCAGATCAATATGACATAAATACGGAAAACTGCATATTTCCATGCAATTCTGATGCATTTATTAACTTGAAAAAAATAATGTGGTTCACAGATCTATGTAATCTGTGTTATTTAGGATTATTTTCCCCAACATGGTTCATTTTGCTTCTCCCATTAGCTTCACTTATGGCTTTTTTTTGGCTCTTTCTGACTCTCCCAAATAACCATGATTATGGCGTATCTTTTATCTTGGAATAAGAAAAGCAATTAAACAGATACTTGAAGACTTCTTGTAATTTTTTTAATGTGCCGAAAGACACTTTCCCATAAAATGTTTCAATTTTGATAAAACTGCATTGTCCAACAGAAAACTGTTCTGTTGAAAACTGTTCAACTAGCACTAATGACAACCTCGAAAAAATGAATCTTGAGGACCAGGACTGTGTGCTGGAAGGGTATTTTCCTCTCAGCTTCACCAAGGTGGAGATCGGGAAAAAAAATGAGGAAAAAGTCTGAAGAAAAAACAGCCATAAAACATGCGCAAAATATGGTATGAGAAGAGAGAAATTCTCCCCCTCAGGCTTTGCTTTTCTAGCTCTGTAGTCTGAAGTTAATGTGATATGTAATGGCTGAATACAATACTGAAGCAGAGACACATCTCCTAGCAGAAAGTCGTAGCCCAGATAGTGCAGGGGATGTACTGTTTGAAATGATGCTGATATGTAGTTCTGCGAGGCCGTGCCACAATGCCACAGTGCCTTAACTCTGTGAGAGCTGCTTTTTAAAAGCACTGTAATTCTTGAATGAATTTAACTGAGAGATAAAAGATAAATAGCTCAGCACTGTTTTATATATTTTCTGCACAGCCAGGGATTATTTTATGGTCATTTATAATATTATTAACAATGTGGTATAGGATTTGAAAAAGCCGCATTATCTTCTTTTATCTGCACATTAATGAACATCTTTTCTTTTGTCAGTCATATTTTGGTTTGGTGAAGGTGATCAGGATTTAGAGGTACCCAGAGAACCCTAACGGCTATCAGCCATTGTGGCTGAGTTTCTGACTTTAGATTCAACAATGGCAACTGAAAAACATCCAAGCACACTCCCTTTGCTAGTGAGATGCATTAAGGTTGGATCTAATTTCAATGCAAGATGCTCGGGTACAATGGTCGCCTACTCTATCTTGTTATAGGTGAGGACAATCAGTTATATTTGGTAGACTTTCAGTCCCAAAGACAGTCCACAGTATATAAGATTAAAAAAAAAATCTCTTTGTAGCTGTGATTTGTTCTTTGAATCTGAGACGTTCCCGTCCCTTTCTCAGAACAGTTCACAAACGCTCCAGAGGGCCCTTGCAGCTCTCGAAGGAGAACCCTCCAAATTCTTTGGAGAAAAAGATGACCTTCCATTTGATTTCATGCGAACTATGGATGAGACCATTTGTTTTTGTTTCAGCCCCAGCAAGCCAGACATTTCCAGCACTGAAACCAAACCAGCACTTTTCTGGAGCAGTAGAGGAGTCACATTACTTTATCAATTATGACTTCAATGATTCAGACCCTCAGCTCCATTGTGGTGACTTCTGATCTCTTTCCACTTTGGAAAACAGGCCAGCATTGCCACATAATCCCCTACTTTCTGATTCTTTAGAATATCTCAACAAAATTGACTGATGGAATTATTAAATCATCTGATGGAAGAGATTTAGACTTAGACTAGCTTAGTTCTGTGACTTCAACACATACACACCTAAAGTATCCATATGAGTATAAAGAAGTCCTAGATTATGCAAACTGAGAGCCCCTTATATTGTGTACAAAGGCAAAACAAGGATATCAATGAAATATGGAAGATCTCCATCCTTCACAATGTTATGCTATGAGCTAAATCCTTGTATTAGATATACATTCCTGAGGCTCACTGAATAATTGGAGAATTTGTACTGCAACAAAATGGGGCATACAAGTAGTTATTCCTTCCTATTTTTGATATCCTAGCACTTACTTTCTGGAGGAAAATGTTTCACAATGATCTACACAGGGCCAGACTGCAGATGTGCACCTATATTGAAATCAGTTTCTGTTCCAGCCACGTACTACATGAGAATGTCCTGCATCTATTCTAAAAGGTTTTAGTTCAAGGAACAATCCCAAAGCATCTAATGATAGCCTCTAAAAGCATTCAGATGCCCACAAGTTATGGTGAAAGCTACATTAAAACTGCCCCAAGGGAGCTGACAGAATTGCCAGGCACCTGGGCAAGGTGTGTGTGAGGGGGGTGGTTCTGTGCTCCTGAAAGGGGTGAGCCCTCAGGGGGAAGGGACAGGGCTGGGGATAGACAGCCCTGAGCATCGCCCAAACCACGCCATGCCCCCTGCCCACCAGACCTTAGCGCCAGCTGGACTGCACCAGGAGTGGCAGCAGCCGGGAGCCCTGGGCCCTTTTGAATTGGTGGGCGTTGGGACTGCGGCCCTCTCCCCACCCCATCAGAGGGCCTGAACTGTGCCATATTAGTCCTGGTTTCCAATACATAACAGGATACAGTACACACAATTACTACCTGCAATCACTCAGACAATACATCAGAGCACACCTGGAGCATAGGCAGAACCACCAATACCCCACAGAATATAATTTCACCTGCAGATTAATTTTTGTTCCATCAAATATGCCCACACATGTGGAGGAATAACAATCAGGCAAGCACATATATGTTTTAGTGACTCGAGACAACGGCCAACTTCAACAGACTATTTGATAGCAGGAACTGCTGCCCCGGAATATGAGTGTATGAAATGTCCAGGAAATGCAAAGGGAATCAGAGACAATCTAGGGAACACCACATACCATTTCTGGAAGGCTCTGCCAGCACGAGTAATTGTTAGAACAAATAAAAGCGCAAGTGGTTACTTTTGGCTTTATGAAAAATTAGAGTCAGGGAATGAAAATGACAAATTCCTGAGAGGAATCCACCTTCCTACAGGTCTCTGTTCAGATTTCTCCTCCTTCCGTATTCATGACTCTAGCACACATTTGCCTCTTCTTAGGCTTAGGGTATTAGAACTTGCTGACTTTCCCCACACCCTCCTCCTCCCATTTCACGGAACGGAAGCAAGCTGACAGATTCCTGATTGGAAGCCTCCGGACATATCCTGTTCCCAAGGCTGAATGAGGTAGCGTACTCACTCAGACTTGCCCCTGGAACTGCATACAGCATCCTACATACAAAGCGTGCATTTCTTCACCGTTATACAGACAAGCACACAGAGTTGTACGGCAAGTAGAGTACCTCATGTGAGACTTAACATCCAGCAGCTCCAGGGAAGTCACCCTGGGCTCTCCAGCCAGGTTCTGCAATATCTTCAGCCTAGGGCCACAGTGCTTATAGAACTCAGTGCAGATATTCAGTAGGGACTCTCTGGGCCTCCTGAACTCCTCCCTAGCAATTCGCTCATCCAGCTCCTCCCGGGGGAGACCCTGGCCTTCCTCCAGCAAATGAAGGTTTTCCCTGGGGATTAAAAAAAGTGAGGGTGTATGGTGCATAGCTGAAAGGTGACACAGACAGCTTGGTAAATGAGACTGTAATTACTGCTCTGCAAAAGCCACTTCCCCTGTGACAGAAAAGGAAGACAAAGCACCCGGCACTTGTAGTAAGGAAAGAGAGAGAGAGAGAGATTATTACCTCCAGGATGGAGAATGAGCCTTGTTTAAATGAAAATACCTTCCGCTGGTTTCCTCTGAAACAGCATCCCTTGCCTCAATTACTGTAAGTGCAACCTGATGAACTAAGAATCCGCCTCAGAGGAGTTCATCACAAGATGCCAGGGAAAACGGGTGTAGGTCTTACTGTACCTGATAAAGTGCAGTTTGACTCCTTGATCCGGATACCTGGGAAGTTGAAAATGCAGACACTGTGATTCCAAATAGGAATTCCAACACATCAGAATTGCCATATTGGTTCAGATCCTCTGTCTCAAAGTGCCCAGCAGCAGATGCTTCAGAGGAAGATGCAAGAAAACCCAGAGTAGGCAGATGCAAGCTAGGCTGCTACCCAGAACAAACAAAAACAAAAAAACTCTTCCTAATCCATAACAGTAATTAGAGATTGGCTTTAACCCTGAAGCATGAGGTTTTATGTCCCACTCAAAACTTTTTAAAAGTATTTACTATTGTTCCTTGTTCGTGGATTATCGGACAAAAAGAATGTAAGCTTTGCATATTTGGAGTCTCCACCATTTGGTATTTTGCATGCCCCCCTCTTCTTTACCACTTTAGAAGTACATATCCCAGTCTTTTCATTCTCTCTTTGTATAAGGTCTGCTTCCTTTACCTATTCATTCTTATTGCCTGTCTCTGAACTCCTCTGGCTCTGCCAGTCTTTTGATATGTAGTGAGGACATACACAGTATTTTAGGTGAGGGCATATCCTTATTTTATATGATGGCATTAAAATATTTCCCATATTTTTCTCCCTCCTAACATTTTATTTTGTGAGACCAGATCTTAACTAATGGAGAACCTCTTTAAATCATTGTCTTTTGACTCCCAGGAAGAATAATTTGGAAGCTGCAACAGCGATCAAGTTTTGTATCACTAGATTCCGGCTCTCACTATTGAGTCTGTTATACAGAGACCACCACACACAACACAAATGGGAAACAAAAAATGGTGGAGATTTTTACTACCTCTGTATCCTATTTTTAGACCGCAATCAGTGGATGGGTGCCCTTCCGTTCCTGGACTAGATTTGTGTCCCGCAGAGCTGCAGCAGGGGTGATTCCACAACCCGGCATGAGCTGGGACTGAGCAGTCCTGGCTCGCGCCGGATCCCAGACCACAGTACCTTTGCATTTTAAAATGTCGTGAAAGCCGGTTTTTACTACATTTAAAATGCAGAGCCGCAGCAGGGGTAGGTCCCAGATCTGGCGCGAGCTGAGACTGAGCATTCCGGGCTCTTGCTGGGTCCCAGACCACTGCGCATCTGTCTCCCTTTCCTCCTCTCTCCCTGCACCGCAGAGATGGTGCTGGGGGGAAACCGGCTTTTAAGCCAGCTCCCCCCAGCACTGGCTCCTGCTCCCCTCCCTTCCCCTGCTTGCTGCAAGGA
>JANRFK010006693.1:7534923-7545986 GCA_030068395.1 Apalone spinifera
AAAATGCTTTTAACGGAAAACTTTTCCGTTAAAAGCATTTGCGGAAAATCATGGTAGCCTGTAAGTATATCTCAGTGCTGTGGTACTGTACAAGGAGCTGATAATTCAAGGTGGTATGTACACTGCATTCCTGATATGACTAGGAGTTCTCAGTGGATAAAGGGCTGAACACTGTAAAAGAAGCAGATCTCTCATCTACCAGTGCTAGCCAGTGAGGCAGGACACTCACCTGCAGCATGGTGGGGAGGATCCACTGGTAGCCACTGAGAGAGAAGAGGTGGTTGAAGTGCACAGCAGTGTTGATGACAGTGGCGGCATACTGCCTCAGCAAGGCACTGTCCTCTGGGTGCAGGATCAGTGCTCCATTGAAGACATTTAGGAACAGCATGATCTCGTCTCCCCAAGGAAATTCACTGGGCATGCCCAAAAACATCTCCTCCAGGAGCTTAATCCATAGGCTTTTCTGAAGAGTATCAAGGCCAAAGAGTTCCTTCCCAGCTGCAAGAACAACGCAGGCCACACGTAAGCTAATTACTCACCTCAGCCCAGCAAGGCATTTCCAGCGGGGTAACATTCCCACAGACCAATGGAAAGATCTTCTGAGCAACGGCTTCTACATAGTTTCCTCCAGCAAACTCGGCACCACTTTGGCTACAGGTACTTTTTAAAAAAGGACTGAACCAAATTCACTGGTGGTGTAACTCTACTGATGACAATAGATTTTTGGCCAATTGTGTGTAAGCAAAGAAAAGAGGCACTAGAGGAATGCAATATTATAGGACTTTATTCATCTTTATCCTATTAGTTTAAAATTCATTCAATTTTCCATTCTTTTAAGTTAAAGCAGACCAAAAATGCATATACCATTGGTAACTTGTCATCTTTGGAGAAGTAGGCAAGCCCTACCCCAGGTTACTCCAGAAGAAAACACACTACAGGATGCTGATGTGCAATTAATACTCTGCCTTCAGTGCTAGCAGTCGTCCAGTTTCGTGATCTGCTAATGCTTACCACACAATGAAAAGGGCCTTCCAGGGCAATGGACAACCTAATGCACCCCAGAGTTTGACTAGAAAACCTACTCGGTTATAAGGCACCTTAGAGACTAACAAAATATATAGGATCATGAGTTTTCCTGGTAAAACTGACTTCATCAGATGAGTTGGAGTAGACATAACAGAATCCAAGATATGTATAGAACAGCAAAAGCAGTTACCTGTCAATTGTTGGACCTGTGTTAACGAAGCTAATTAAGTGGGCTGAATATAAGAAGTTTTCTATGTGGACCCCTTCTGATGGTCGAACCAACCCACTACCCCTCTGAAACGTTGATTATAAGGGTTAACATTTGACAGGGGCATTTCCTAAATTCCTTTTGGAAAATTTTGTATATATGCCCATCATGGCTGCAGATACCACATTTACACATACAAGTTGTGTAACCATCCACATAAATTCCATTTTGGATATGCATTTACCTAATTTCCATGTGAAGTGTTGCAGGCGCAAAGGCAGAAGTTGCACACTACGTACAAACTTTGTGAGCACAGCTTTATGTGCCTACACTTTGAAAAACATTGCATTAGCAGTGCTTGTCAGTAATCAGAGTATACAGAGTGCATGAAACTGAGGCCCTAATCCAAAGCCCAACAAAGTTAATGTAAAGCAGTCTCTCTTGTGGGCTTTTAATAAATGAACAAATGTATGCAGAAGTACCTTTACTGCTGTCACGCTCATGTTCTAATGCCTGGAAATCATATTCTTGGGTGGGGTACTTTTCTTTGACCCTTTCAGACGAGATAAATCTCTATGCTTTGAGCAAATAAGATTTCCTGAATGAAGAAGCTGGTGCCAAGTACAACATGCAAATAGAGCCAGTGAAATCTTTGCCAAGTGCTTTCTCAGTACCTTGTGGATCACTGAAGAGGGAGAATTCTGCATCAATGGCACTCCGAGGGAAGGAAGGCAGGCGAAGAAGGTCTTCCTGGAGCATAGACACATGAGATTGTTTGTGGGCGACAGGAATTTTCTGGGTCAGCGATATGAGGAACAGCACCCGTCCTACCTCCTCCAGCTTGCGGGTGAACACCTAGCAGAGAGGGAGAGAGACACAGAGCATAATTACTCCAGTCAGAAGGGGTTTAAAAGATTGTGACATCCTTAAAGATCACCAAGCCATACGTATGAGGACATGGGCAGACCAGTGCAGCTAAAAGGAGCAGGCGGGAGGGAGTTTACACTGCCTTCTTCATTGCCTTGATTGTTCCTGAACGTGCAGCATGCCTGGTGAAGTGACACCCAGGAGCTGCTCCTTTGGAAAAGTGTGCCCCTGACACCCAGGGGAGCATTTTACAATGGACAAGGAGGAGCCACTTCCAAGGATGTGGTTTTGGCTGGAGATGCCCGGGTGGTGGGGAGATACCTGTTTCTGAATGAGCTCTTGCCCCTTTTCTGGATGCATGTGTACCAGATTGAGCTGCGGAGACACTGACCTCCGGAAAGGATAAATATCCCGAACATAGGTCTGCAATGGAAGAGAATAACAAACCAAGTTTTTAAAAAAGTACAGTTGTAACTGGGCCCAAAGCTGGGACGAGACAACAATCCTCAGTACATTGCCCTGTTCTGTTCATTCCCTTTGAAGCCTCTGACACCAGCCACTGTCAGAAGAAAGGTGACTAGTCCAGACAGACCACATGATTCCATATGGCCATTTTTATGTTCTTCATCACTGCAGTCGTAATAAAAAAGGCTCTTCCATGGAGAGTGGTGAACTGACTTGGATAAAAAACCCAAAATGATGCCACCACACGCACCCCTGCATATGCCCACACCGACAGTCCTCTGAGCCTTCCTCCATTCTTAGAACCCCAGCCAAACTAAGACTTATACTGAGCTGCTGAAATATCTGGATAGGGGCTTCTGCTCCGTGATGTGGGTGGTATAAGAATCTGAATAGAACAGGAAATAGATTTCCCCAGACAGATATTACAAAATCTAAGATGCAGGCTTCCTTTCCATCTCTCTTTAGGGACACTAAGACCTGCAATCTTCACAGGTGACAGTTCTTCATCAGTGATGATACACTGGTCACATACAGCTCTCTTGCTATATTCTAGCCACTCCCAATATTCAGGAAGGGATGAAGAAAGAACAAAATCAGCTGAACCAGGCATCTTCCTCACCTTATTGTAATGAATAAGATTCCATCGTTTATCCATTAAAAAATAATGAGCAGACTGGGTTTCAGGTATGTTAAAAAACTCCAAGCACTCCTAAGGGGGAAGAAACAAAGAGCAACTTATTATTTTTGAAGAAAGTTGTACGAGACAAAGAATTGAATACCAGTTATTCAGGGACCATTCCCAAATGCCTTGCTAAGGCTGGTACATTGCACTTGCATCTAATACTTCCTTAATTGAAAATGAACAGTAAGACAGGTAGATACATACTCCCACTTCAGTGTTCCTAAAACCTGTTGGACTGACAGCCTTGTGGACTGATGTTACTTGTGTTGGTTCGCAGAACAATTATTTTGCCTCCACACTTTTTCTGTCTCTATAGCGGCATCATCATATGGTTATTACTGCCTTCCCTGCTACCAGACCCAAGCACCTCACAAACGTATGTATTTATTCTCACAATACCCCTTCCAGGTAAGGAAGTACTGTATCACAAAATGTGGAAATAAGGCTGAGAGAGACAAAGGTTATATCTACACTTAGGGGGGAATATAGATGACAGACTCTTCATAAACCACCTTAACACCTCATAAACCACCATAAAACACCTTAACAGGTATAAACAGCACAGAGACTCTAGGGAGTAGAGCAGAGTTCTCTGAATTCCTAGAGCCCTGCCACACAGTTCTACACTGCTATTTTTAAGTGTAGTTTGCTGCTTCCTATCTGCTGTCAGACTTTAAGAACCCTGTCTGTCTGTCTGTCTATGCCTTTCCTGCTTCAGGGAAAGTCTGAGTTACTACAGAGAATTCTTTCTCAAGTGTCTGGCTGGTGAGTTTATTTTACTTTGTTTACAAGAAACCTGGCCTGGTGCCTTCATCTCTTATCTGATGTGGGGGTTCTCTTGGGGTCTGCTGTGCTGGCTATCTGTGCAGACCTACAGCAGCACACAGAGGGAACACACACACGCAGCCGAATGGTAATCGACATTTGACAGAGCAAGATATCTCTCAGGACACCACGTCAGTGGCATCCGACAACTAATCTGTTTGGTCCTTTACTTGTGTAGATACTCAAGCTGGTCAAACCCAGAATGAAATGAACACATGCACATTTCAGTAAATAGTTAACTAATTTATCCAGCAAACTGTATCTGATTAGCAGCAGTCTGTTGGCCTCAGAGTTACACTTTTGGGGCTTGGCTGGCAATGGGATCACCCGTAGCCCAAGGTACCAAGGGTGGAAGGACCCCACATTAGACATCAGTTCACCCCATTTTTCTACAGTAGTGGTCACCCCGCTTGTGACAGAGTGGGTATCAGAGCCACGTTCCTATCCGCCACCCTGAAATCAAGATATTTGCAAGACTGTATTTCTAAAACTTAGATGTGACCAGTAGAGGCAGCTAAACATATCAATGCTCTGCTAAAAACCTCATTCCCACCTTCAGAAGAGCTTCAAATTGTGTGTCCTCATGCACTGGTAACTGGGTGGGGATGTCACACTCGTTCTGTCCATGCACTACCAGAGTCTTGGTGCCTACAGCAAAGAGGAGCTGTCATTCTCTTGCTTCTCAATTTTTGCATAATTCATGTTCTATTTCAATGGGACTATTCAGAGTAAGATTACTGGGTGACATTCATCCTGTGAGGAGCCAACACAAGACCCAGGATCTGGAATCCACTATGCAACACTTATACTCGCATTTAATGAGAATTAATCTTTTCTAAGGGTTTACAGTAACAGTTACTCAAGGAAGAAATACATATGAAATGAAACTCCTTTTTTCACAGCACAATCTCTTGTCTGACTCAAGAAGATGTGGGATTATTGCTGTATTATCTTGGGCTGTGTCTACACTGCAGGCTTATCTGAAATAATAGAGTGTGCGTCTACACAGCAAACCCATTATTTTGAAATAATTTTGAAATAACTGTCTTCTTACTCCGACTTCTGTAACCCTCATTTCACAAGGAGTAAGGGAAGTCAAAGGGAGAGTCCTTTGACTTCCTGCTGTGTAGAGAGGGCCAAAAGCCGAGTTAAGCTATTTCGACTTAAGCTACGCAATTGACATAGCTGAAGTTGCATAGCTTAATTCAACTTTTGCCCTGCTGTGTGGATGTACCCTTAGTAATTAACTGCTAGCATTGCCACAATTTACATTGGAGGATTTCAAACTGAGCTAGCACTGAATGGCAGACTTTTCAAATGATCAGACTTGGCAGTCCATCAGGGATCGACTGACACATGGTACCTTTTGGAATAGAGTATGGATGTCACTTTTTGTTTACTTGCCAAAGGCATTCTAAAGGGGCTATGAACTGTTCAAGAATTATTTTCAATCTGGTAATTATTTAACAGAGCCCAAATTCAAGGAGGACTGGCTTAAAAATGTCTGGTGATATTAAGAGGGAGCTTCCACTGACCTTCTTCCGATGGACCTCAAACCAGCAAGTCAATATTTGAGGGGTATAGGGAAAGTAATATAGAATACATAAGATAGGTAAAGGATCTCTTAAAGATTGTGCATCTCCCTACCTGGCATTGAGGCAGTCACCAACAGTTTTACTTCACACTGCTCCTTCTTCATAGTCTGTTTGAGATCCTTGAAGAACAGGCCTTCTACATAACCCACCACTTCCCACAGGAAGGTCAGTGTAGCGGAAATAGCATCCATGCCCCATTCACATGGAGTACGCACAAAATACATGATCAATCCCACCTGCAGGGCACAAACAGAAGAGTGGTACTCAAACTGCTTTGGTTTCTACCTCACATTGTTCTTCCTGGCATTCATCCTGCTTTAGCCAATTCCGTGTCCCATGTTCCATTATTCTGGGGAGCAGTCAATTTGGGTTTGTGATCAACCCAAGTCAACTATGTAGATCAACCACCATGGTCCTTTACACCCCATCTCTATAAAGTGGAGGAAAGAGAGGATCTGGGTGGCAGTGTATGGGGGAGACCAGGGCAGCGGAGCAGGGACCTGGAGCAAAACAGCAAAGCAGGAATTGGGAGTGGAGGAGGCTCTGAGAAAAGGAGGGCAGGAGCAAGCTAGGAGGCAGGAACTGGGAAAAGGGCAGGCAAGTAGACAGTGTTTAAACTGGCAGCCATCTAAGGATTCACTTAATTGCTCAGATAACTTCCTGTGCCTCCTTCTCTCCTAAGTAGCATGTCCAAGCCAAACTTTGGCACCAGACATCTTCTCCAATCACGAGCTTGTGGGAAGTACCCTTGGTAAACTAGACCACCACTGCCCCCTTCTCTTGTGGTTCTAGTGAGCTGCAGGGTGGTGGTGGAAGTCTGCATACTTCTGGGGACCTGCAAACATGTTGCCAAGTCTCCCCTGTCCACCCCCTGAGCAGAGCTCCAATGACTGCTCTGTGAAAGGGTGGTATGCAGCTGTGGAGTAAAGGTTTGGGATGATATGCTGACAGTTTATTTAACTCTTTAATACATAACAAAATAAAATGGAAGCCTATCTGAGCCGGGTGATCTATGCTGACAACCGGAGGCTTGATGTGTATGTATATCGTGTGGGCAATACCATAAGGCATGCTCTCCTCTAGATTGTAACACATGTGCTTTTGGAAACGCGTAGTCAAAGATTAGACTAATGGCTGGTACAGGGTGCTACTCACCAAGTAGTTAAACAGGATGTGAGACGTCTGGGCAGGAAAGTCTCCGATGTTCAGTAGGAGCTTCCTCAGCATGTACATCAACTCATCCTGGAAGAAAAGCAAGAGTTTTTAATTTTCCATCACAAAATGGTCTACAGTTTATTTCCATCCTTGCTTGCTCTCTCTCTGCATGAAATGGGACCATATGATTAGGCGAGTACTTAGAATTCTAAGTGCAAGTCCAAAGGCACATTGAATGTACCTAGGTCACCGGTTCTCGTTATTTCATATTGTGGATCGCCTTCTTACCTAGAGATAACACCTTGGCAGCCTCCCAATTCTGTCATCAGACCCTGCAGCAATTCTAGTTCTGACTTACAGTGAAAAAGTCCTTTTACAACAGTATTGGAGAGAGTATATGAAAATTCATTCACCTTAAAGACTAAAAAATTTATTTGGGCATAAGCTTTCATGGGTAAAAACCACTTACTCAGAAGTAGCGATACTGTGAGGAAAGGGGTAGATAATGAGATAAAAATATCATAATGCTACTATGTAAATCCATGACTTGAATAACGTGTGTAGGTCTGGTCTCCCCTATCTCACAAATAGAATACATTAGAACTGGCAAAAGTGTAGAGAAGGACAATACAAATAATGAGGGGTATGGAACAGCATTTCTATGGGGACTCCCCACAGGGGACTGTGCAATTTAGAAACGAGACAACTAAGGGGCGGATATGGTAAGAGCTCTGTAAAATCATTAATGGTGTGGAGAAAGTGAACCAAAAAGTCTCATGTACCCATCACATCACACAAGAACCAGAGGTCACCCAATGAAATTAACAGGCAGCAGGTTTAAAACAAACTTTAGGAAGTTCTTGTTCACATAGAGCACTGTCAACCAGTGGAACTCCTTGCCATGGAAGATTGTGAAGGATAAAGGTTAAAAAAGGATTAAGTAAGTTCATGGAGGATTGGCCCATCAATGGTTATTAGCCAAGATGATCAATCCCGTATGCTCTGAGTATTCCCAAACCTCTGACTGCCAGATGCTGGGGCTGGATGACAGGAGATGAATAACTTGATAAATTGCCCTTGGTTGTTCATTCCTTCTGCCCACTGTTTAAAGAGAGGTTGCTGGGCTATATAGACCATTGGCCTGATCCCATGTAGCCGTTTCTATGTTCTTATTTATATGGTGTCACTGGTGTTGCAGGTCTGCATGATACTTTTCATACAAACAAAAGAGACAGAGCCCTGTCTCAGAGTTTGCAATCTAAACCAGACATAGCAGAGAAATGGATTACAATGAGAGATATTAACAACTTAACGTTAAACAACCTGTTCCACCTTATGCTTAGCTGTGACACACTCAGTAGCTTTCCAAAACCCAAAGAAGAGCTCTGGGTAAGCCTGAAAGCTTGTCCTACCAGCAGCAGTTGGTCCAATATAAGATATTACCTCCCCGACCTTGTCTCTTTAATATCCTGGGACCAGCATGGCTACAACACTGCCAACAGGGCGATGCCTTATCAGCCCTGTATTTCAAGGAAGGTCTAACAGAGCAGCTCTTATGAAACTAGCTTCATTTGCATCAGCTGAGGATACCTAGCTCAGCAGAATTCTGAGACACCTTGGACAATCAGGGCCAGATTCTCTTGCGGTGTAAATCAGAATAGCCTCATTGACTTAAATGGGCCTACACTGATTTTTACCAGCTAAAGATCAGTCTGTCAGTAGTCTAAGCCACCTTATAATAAAGATTGTTTAGCCTTTCAGTGATTTTACTTGCTCTTATATTTTTGTGCCTAACATGATGGCTAAGCTCTTCTTTAATATCTATCCTGAGAAAAGTGGAGCCTAACTTACCTGTCGATTGCTTATTGTGAGTTTCTCCAGGAAATGTCGTAGAACTGTAGAGGGATCTTCAATCAAGCAGTTCCATAAGACCTGCTGGGCTACAGCACTCACTACACAGGAGGAAGAAAAAGAACCAGTCAGAACCTCTTCGAAGAAGTCTTACAGGGGTATATTTATATTAAAATATTTGACATCTTATCATCCAACCAAGCATAAACCATGCTTGGTGCTCACTCAGAAAACTGCACTTCCTGCCCTTTCTCAGACGATGGTTTTTGCTGTGCTTCTGAGGCCTTCAAAAGGCACAGACCCTTGTCAGAAATTTTCAGTGTGCAGAAGCTGAGCTAGATGGCGTTACTCCACTTCTTTCTGCTACAGGATATGACAGGAAGGGCCAGCCACACTTTACAAACAATGAATAATAAATACAAAAAATAACAAAGTAAACCATTTGCAAGTTGCCTATAATATTTCACAATAGCAACTAAGGGTGTTAAATTACATTTAATCAGCTAATCGAGTAGTCAATGGAATTTCCATTGACTACTCGATTAGTCGATAAGGTGGGAAACTGCATAGCGGGGGCCTGGTCCCAGAAGCTGCGCCTCTGCTTTTTAAATGTATTAAGAGCCAGCAGGCTCTTAAAAGGCAGAAATGCAGCGAGGGGGACCAGAGAGGAACTCTGATTAAGAGTCCATGAATGTTTAATCTAGGTCAGCACCTGCTACTCCATCCTCCCGGACTTCTCCATCTTCCATCAAGTGAACAATGGGGAGCACAGCTGCACAGATGCATGCTGGGAACACTGCCTGGGGGGGCTGTGGCACATGATGGTTTGGAGTGTGCTCTGTAGTGTGTTCCTCATCTAGAGTGCAGAGAGGAGTAAAAGGCATGCATTAGCCAATGTGCTGTTAGTAAAAGCCCTTCCAGTTACAGTTTTCCACCCGGCAGGCTTCATCTGACACAACTCAGCAGCAACTCACAATGAAACTCTAGAACTGGAGAGAAGCTACATGGGAATGAACAGCAATATCATAATGCATGGGGCTGACTAGTCCAGAACTTCCTGAGCATGCAAGCAGGTCTCACAAAACCAGGTGCGGCTTGGTTACAAGCAAGCAAGATGGTGCATCAATAGGAATGAATAGCTACACTTCCCAGGCGACTTAAAAACAAATGCACAGCCAATGCCCACCTTCTGCACTGACTGCTGAGCGCACTGACCAGACAGAACCACGACGGAAGGAATAGTTTCTGTGTGAAGTACTGGAGGTGCAGGAGGGACTCACAGAGAGACGGCGCGATGCCAAGTTGGTGACTTCTTCTACTGACAAAGAAAATGGGAAATGTGAATTTTGGTCCATAAATTCGACTGACACAATTCAGGGCACCTCCTCGGGAGAAGCAGCGTGCTGCCAGACTGCAACAAGGAACAATTCAAGTCAGGCTTCTTGTGAAGTGCACAATTTAGAAGCTAAAAAAGATGACCTGGGTCATTTTGTCCATCCCTGGAAGATGGAGCAGGCCTGTTCCTTAATGTATTTTACCCAGTACTTTGCTGAGTCAAGTGTCAGCTGACTCCGGTGATGCAGCTCCGCAGCTTCCGTTAGACGATTATTTTACATCCTAATCACCCACACTATTAGGCAATTAATTGTGCTTCCTGTAAGGTGCTGTCTGAGTGCACTTCCACAGCCACAATTCTCTGTACAGATTTTCCATTGCATACCCAGCAGTGGACATCACAGGACATCAACAGGCCCAGCCAAAGGGTCTGTGGGGCCCAAGGCAGGATGCTGGGAGCGGGGCCCCGGGCCTGGCTGGTGGATGGTGACTACTCAGCAGCACGAGGCCCTGAAAGCGCAGGGCACAAGGCATTTGCCCTGCTCGCCTTGCCCTACACATCAGCATATCCATGTAGCTGCAATGTGATAAAAGTGAACATTTAACTAACCCTTTATGGCAATAGCTTGACTCCCTGAAAATCCTCAACCCAAAGGCTAAGTTTTCAGTTTCCTTTATTCTTTATGCAGTAAGGAGCTGACAGGGCCAGGCGCTGAATGCCTCCTGCGAGGTGCTGAGAGTCCCCAACTATTGGCCAGTGGGAGCTGAGGACACTCAGCTTTTTTGCAGGCAGCATTCAACAGTTCAGAAGTTTGGGTCCTTATTACACTAATTCTTAATTACGCATTTTTGAACCTTTGATTTTTTGACATGGATGCCTTATTCCTGGGTGGTGCTGTTAGGTTCTGAAAGTGATTCAGAACCAGTTCCACTGCATGATCCAAAATGGTGAGGCTATTAAAGAGAGGTCTTCCATACCATTACAGATCACTTTCTTTCATTGACTCATAGACTTTAAGGTCAGAAGGGACCATTATGATCTTCTAGTCTGACC
>JANRFK010006693.1:7546086-7563905 GCA_030068395.1 Apalone spinifera
GTTCAAGTTTGGCTTTTACCTCGGATATGGTAATATCTACCTCTATATCCTGAGCCCCATTTGTTATGTTACCATTATCCCTAAGCTCTTCATTAGCCTCATTAAACTTTCCTCCCTGCTCCCCTAAGATCTGTTCCATGTTGGAGGCATGTGCTGCTTAGTCCCTGGCAGGCAGTTCCTGGCTCTGGAGCGCACCTTCCTCTTCTTGCTCTGAGTTTGGGGTACAGGTGGGCTCGTAGCAGGCCTCCTGAGTAATGGGAATGGCCGTGATCAGACTGGCTTCCCGGCCTAAGCGCTTCTTTTCCTCTTCCTGCTGCAGGTTCTTCAGGATGTGCTCTGCTCGCTGGTGGGAACGAGAGACTGCCCGGGCTGAAAATGACTTCTGCCAGAAAAGCGAGAAGAAAGAAAGCAACTTGAAGCAATTAGTTTTGTTTTCACACAGCACGTATTTTGAGCCACTTTTATGTAACATTTAATCACTAAAGCTAGAATCCACCCATCTGCACACACTCGCATACACAACAGTTAATAAAGATTCCCAAGGAAGGATATCTTGTCTTAAACTTCTTGCTGACAAATAAGAAAAATATAAATGTTGTATTTGTGATGCCCAGGCACTATGTTGATAATGTACTCAAAGTGCTCTTGTAAACCGTACAAGTAAGGAAATTCAGAATTTAGACGATTTTGTCTTCTTTAGCTCCCCCACACCTTCCTCATTCCCACCTGACAAAACCAGGAGGATAATCTGCTATTAAGCAATAACAATATCCCCTCTAGGGAACGCTCTACTTACAGACTGGTCCTCATTAATTGGGTCCTGCACACTCCCACTACACTGTGGAACCCATGGGGGATCAAACATGGGCACAGATGGCATGCCCAGTACTGGAGAGGGCAAGGTGAAGTTGATACTTGGAGGAGGAATCTGTAAGAAAACCCAAGGAGAGAAAATCAGGCAAAGGGAAAGAGAAGTTTTAAGTGGTGGATTTAAATGCTTATTGATTATGACTCCCCTTGGGATTCTAGCCTCCTTCTGCAACCTGGGACAGAGTGAAGGGGATCTGCATTCAGTATTAACAATATGTTTTAAAACAATAAAGCAGTTTAGACAAAAGATAAAAAAATCTGAAATTATTTTGCACTGTCCATTATAAAAACTGAATCCCAAACTTAAAACAGGGAACCAGGAACTGTAATACCACAGAATTGCAGGACACGGATTCTTTTGCATAACATCATGCCAACCATTCGGGCTCTTGTTACATCACCAATTATAATCAGGGCTCTTCAACCACCATGAGAAACAGATAACTGAGGAAGAAAATCTTCCAAATTAATCACTTTTACTCCTCAAATGTTACATAACAATTATCTGTGGTATATCAAAGGGTCAATACCCTTGCAGTGGTTTTCAAGAAGACATCTGTTCCTTTAAGATGGACACTAGAAGATACCTGGTTTATGCTGAACCTCTCAAGTCTGGCACGTTGGGGACCAGACCGTGCCAAACCAGAGAATTTGCTGGCCCACGGGAGGTCAATATTATCTAGCAGTGTTACCAGCTGGTTACTGGGCTCTTAGAAGACATGTAGGGATAAATTAAAGCTAAATAACAGCACAGAACACTGAGATCCAGGACTGGTGGCTGTAAACAAATTTTACAGGAACCGCGGGAAACTTGGCCAAACCCACAATAAGCGAACATCTGGCTAAGTGAAATCAGGACAGACCACAGATGCTGCCAAACCAGAGAGTGCCAAATTAGAGAGGATCAACCCGTGTAGGAAGGAGCTCACTTCCCAGATATGTCCATTATATCATTAAAAATGACAGTGGTTAGGAGAACAGTGTATGATCTTCAGGGATGTATCAAATCTTTGATTAAAAGTGAACAGACAACTAAGCTGGCCAATCCCATTAGTCAAAGAAAACCATGATTAATATTGACCATATTCTCACTTGGGGCATGAAATATCTAACTGCAAAACCAATGGCCAAATCAGGTCCTATATATTTAGCCCAACACATTTAATTATAAAAGGCACAAGATATTTCTGTTAATAATCATGAAAATTTTGCATCATCTTCTAATTTAATGTTGGCAGAAGAGTTCCTTGTCTTCATGTCACAATACATCTGCCCCACAGACACACTGTGTTTGCTCTCCTCCTCTACCTTAAAGATCTGTTGCGCCCCCTCCTCCATCCGAGGCCAGACTTGATAGCGAAATCTCCAGAGAGTATGGAATTTGAGAACAGCATTCAATCGTTGCACGGTCTCAGGGTGACGAAATTCGGACATCAACATATCAGAAACAGCCTCAGGCACTTTCACAGCACACAGCAGGAACATGGCAGCTGCAGGGAGAGCACATCTGATCAGCTGAGTGTTTCCAGAGTGTATTTGTTTTGCAAATAAAATTGCAGTCATTTAAAAAAAACAACCCTAAAGATATATTCTGCAGAAAATCAGATCATCAATATACTTGGACCAGCAAAAAGTGCTTTGCTTCATAAAACCGAATCAGTGTCATTCCAACTATCACAGTCATTACAACTGCTCATAAAAAGATTTTAGCAAAGCTGCTTTTAAAACAGGGAATACTTTTGTTCTCATGAAAACCTCAGTAATGATTTAGCTTAGAATAAAAAGTAAACCATTAAATCAATAAATCAGTAAATCAGTAAATTCATTAATCAATAATAATGAACAAGCAGCAGCAGCAGCACTTTTTAGGACTTTCCAATGCAAAGCATTTTACAAAGGACAGAGGGGGAAACTGAGGCACATAAAATTTTAGTGCCTTTCTGAAGTTCACCAATCAGTGGCAATGCTGGGGAAAGAAATTAGATTTCTTGACTCCCACTCCAGGATCTTATTTTCCTACTGTACAAATCTGCATAAAGGAATATTCCAATTATAGACAGACAGTAACTAAATTATTGGGAATGTCACAATGCATTGTGAAAGATCATTAGTTATTAATCTAATAATAAAGTATCCCGAGATAAAAAATAAGAAGAAAACCGATGAATGAATACTTTGCAACTTCCTAAGGGTACATCTACACTTGCTCCCTAGTTCAAGCTAGGGATGCAAATGTAGGCGACCGAAATTGTTAATGAAGCGGGGATTTAAATATCCCATGCTTCATTAGCATGATCTCGCCGGCGCGTTACTCTGCTCGCCAGCTGATTCAAAAGTGAAAGTGCGCTCCTAGACGTGTTAGTTTGAACCAAACCCCTTGGTTTGAACTAACGTTACTCCTCATTTTTTGAAGAGTACCCTATGGGACCAGACAGGTGCAGAATCCAAATATTTACAGTGCATTCAGTAACTTTTAGATAAAAATAAAAAGGGTTGACAGTGAGATTTAGGTCTCAGTCCTGCAAGGTGCTGAACAATTCTGGGAGTTGCTCTTCCAAGTAGGGAGAGTGAAGGGTGCTAAGAATCTCACAGAAGAGCTCCGCACACAAGCCCTGAAGCATTACTGAACTGATCTGAAAGTCAGTGGCCTGTGGGCAAACTATACAAGTGTTAATTAAGAAATAGTTGTTTGTGTTTTTTTTCCTTAAGTGCCGTCACTATGCGGTTATAATGGTGAACAAAAATGCCAAGGATTTTTAAATTCTGGTGTCTAAAATAACCTCTACAGTCAGACTCCTGGGCATTGGAGAACATAATGCAAAGGATCTGGGAACCCTATTTTGTCTACAAACTCATAGAACAAAAGGATGGTGCCTGTCCCAAAGAGCTTACAAACTAAATATAGCAGAGAGTTGGGAGTTAGACCCGGAGACATTGAAATTAAATAGGTCAAAATTTGTGGGAAGTGGGTCAAGTTGAATCTCAAATGTCATCCTCTCTCACAAAGGCTCCCTATCACAGTGATGTGAGGGGAATGGAGCTGGATGCAAAAGCTGGTGTTCTGCTGTTGGAGCCACTGGGTGAAGGAACGGTCAGAAAATGTCTGACCTGTTTACTCACAAGCAAATATCAATGCTCACAGACTTGCACAGATATCAGTCTTCAAAGTATGGCTGTTTACCTGGAGCTGGTTCACCCCAGAAGCCCTGAAGGTAGCTGCTGCTTGCCAGCCTGTCTGCCTGGCATTTACTGAGAAAGCACCAGAAAACACCAGACATTCAGACCTCTCTTAACTGGGCAGCTGGTATCCTTTCTTCTACCCAGAAGCCAAGCTACAAGGTTGCTCTGTGCCTTTTTGGGTTCCACCACCCCATTATCTTCCCTGGAGTCTTTTGGACATGTCCTACATCTCATTGGGAGGCTGTTGACCTCCCCTCTCCCCAACCTCCAAACTCTGCAACAAACTCTCAGAGTACAAGCTCATGGAGTTTTCTGCTTGTCCATCAACAGGCAGAAGGATTTTGTCAGATGATACAGCCCAGAGCTAGGCAGGCGAATTAAGGCTAAACTGCTTTAATATTTAAGAAGTAGATAACGTTAGGGCAGGTTTCACCAGGCAGTGCTGCTATTCAGAGGCTGACGTGGCACGGCATGGGAACGGCTCTATCAACTCTCCATTTCCTCCTGAGTCATGAGATTTCAGCCAAGACCGAACTGGCCTCACAATGAGCTCCAACCCTCAAGCAAATTTTAGCTCTGCCCATGGTCAACTCCCTGTAATCAGCTGCCTGCCCCACTTCCCCGCCTCCTAGGAAACAGTAGCCAAGCAGAGCTGTGCCAGGAAGCAGACAGAGGTCTCTGCCTCAGTCTTCTTTCAAGAGCTATAGGAGTTTGGGGTAGGACGGTAAGGAAGAGAGCAGTTACATCATTCTCACAGGAGAGGAGGGGGAGTAGAAAGACCCCAGCAGCTTAGGGGGGCTCCATTCCCTCCACTCCCCTGTGGAAAATGGCTCTATCTGCTCTCTGCTTATCCCCACACACATCTGCAAGGCCAAGCCTAGGAAGGGTGGCAGGAGGATAAATAACCCCTAGAGCCACAGGAGGAGCAGAGGTGGACTGACAGGCAAGTGGAAGATCTGAGGCTGGGGCAGGATTAATTAATGGGCTGTGGGGTGGGAAGACGAGGGGCTGGATGCACACAATTAATTAGAAGGTTTGGGAATAAGATGGAAGCTCCAGCCCACCAGGCAGGATTTTCTACACATATTTGTTATATGAGCTCAGTTGGGTCCTCTGGCAAGAGCTCCAGCAGCACGGACCGTTTTACAGGATGAATGTGGGAGAGTTGTCAATACATGTACTGGGGCAGTGGGGAGGAGAAGGGGAGTTCAAACATCAAAACCGACCCAAATCCACCATGTCATCTTTGTTTTAAAGATCTCCTGATTTTGGGCCAATCTCAGAACTGCTGAGCTTTCAGGGTTAGCAACACTAAAGACACCAACTACTGTTAAGTTTTGTGATGCATTTCTGTTTGCGGTAGGGCTGTGGCACCCAGCAGGAAAGCATCCTTTAATCACTCTAATTAGAATCAATTCCTGGAGCAGAGCTGGTTCCTCTGAATCAGGCATTGACGTCTTGGCTGGGATGCCCAAACAGGAGATTGCCTGCAGACTGTCTGCGCTTTGTGACAAGTACAGCATAAATAAGTTGCCCTAAGAACATACCCAGACACAGAGTCACCAATTCCTCCTCCAACAGGAAGCTGATCTGCAAGGCCCTGACATCTGCAATGGATGGGCAGTGAGTTGACAATACCAGTCTCTAGATCTGGTTTTCTTACCTGCTGCTCCAGCCATGTGCTCATCCACACTGAGCAGCAGCTCCCACACTGCAGGCTGGATGTCCCCATACATCTCCTCTGTGAGGATAGGAGCTGCCTTGATTAACAGCGACAAAGGCGCTGGAGACAGGCTCATTACCTGAAGAAAATGAAAGTGCGTTTTGGAGCAGAGTTGAGTAAACTATTGTTAACGAGTAACATACTCACTGATTTTACTCTTTTATCTGATCATAAATTATCCCCAGTCTCTGGTTTTAGCAGATTCAATTAATCTGATATGAATGTACCATACTTGTATGTGAGCATATTTCAGTCTGAAAAGTCTTCACCTTGACTAGCTGCTGTTTGTTAATTGTGCTATTTTTGCTGCCCTAAGCCCTGTGCTATTTTTGCTGCTCTCTGACTCAGGGACTGAAAATTTGATAGATCAGAAGAACGGAAGGCAAAGATAGCAGCACATGCACTGCTATAAATATCCATCACAGACCATCACTGCAGCAAATTCACAACTGGTTTCTAAATACATGCTTTGATACCTTATTACCTGAGGCATGAAAATATGTAGACACTTAAAGGCCCAGACTCCAACTTCTTTTCTTTTTTCATTGCCCCTTCAGTTGTTAATGGGGTTAGAATTTGCATGTATTAATTGAAATCTTTGGATGGGGTTCTTCTAGCAGCTGCTCCAGCTCAATCTTAGGTGCCTCTTATACATTCAGGATACCATTCACTTCCACGGTGTTATTTAGGAACAGTCACACATTCGAGTTCTTCCTACTCTATGCATAGGTTCCATAATCCTTCCTTCTCCCACTGCAAGCCCTCTTGGAGGGCAAGGCAGAAGCCACTGTGGTGGGTGAGAGAAAGAGAGCCAATACCTGGTGCCTGATGTATTTCAACATTCCAGAGTCCTTCTTTCCTTCCAAGTTGATATCCATCACTCTCTTCTTCAGAGAGGGGGTTCTCAGGCATGACTTGTCCGAGCACTGAAAAAAAAACAACGGAATTCAGTTATTCATCTTGACGACATCTAATTTGTAAAGCTGGAGAATCTAATTCAAGTGGATGCTGAAGCTGTGGATCTGAAGCTATCCATATAAGGCCTTTTTTTTTTCTGTTGGCGTATTCAGCACCCAGCAAGATGACCTAATCCTAAAGGCTTTTTTTAAAAAATTGAATTTTAATATTACTTTCCTTAACAAGACCAAAGCAGTAGCCAATAAGCCAAGTCAGAAATTTGAAAGTGTTCCCTGAAAGTGTCCCATAATACTCTCAACTAAAGGGCACAAAGGTATGAATTTTAGAACACAAATGTTTCAGAAGGTTAAAAGTCAAGAGCACACAAATTCCAATCTTAACTCCCCTAGCAAGTGTGTGACCTCTGCACCGATCCATCAACTATTCTCCTTTCCTCTCAGGGAAACATAAGCAGCAGTAGGTACCTGCACATGAATTTACTGCTGCTTGAAAGTCAAACTAAGCTGATTATCATGTAGCCCAGTGATAAGGAGAAATGGGACTTACTGTTGCCAGCCATGTTATATTCAATATCCCGAGCACCACAGTTTCCCAAGCGCATTGTGTGGCTTTTGACTTTATAGTGGCAACCTATCAACTAACACAGGGGCTCTCCCCCACGGAGGTCGCAAACAGGTGTCAAGTGTTATAACCCTCCTGACTTTCTCCTGTTGCCAAATGAAAGCATAATGTCAGCTAGGTCTTGGCTACATGCTAGGGAGTTGCCAGAGTCGTCACAGCATGACAAAGTTTTATGAGCTAACACATAAAAAGAAACGTAGTAGATAGAAATAAAGGTTTTAGGGTTTTCCTATGTAAAGAGCCCCAGCTTTATGTGTGTATGCACAGACGCATTATTGCCCAGACATGGGCTATGAAATAGTATAGCTTTCCATTTTGCAGTGGAATTCAATGTTTGAGCTGAAATAACTTCAGCATTGCAATTTGTATCAGGGGACATGAACATCATTTAGCATTCCGATGTGTAGTAATTCTGTATTCTTTAATTTGTTCCCTTTGTGCTTTGTTCTGTATCAATATATCATTCATTGATCCAAATGAACAGGCAACTAATCACCTGTTCTGTGATAGGGAAATGTAATGAACTTGTGTAACCTACACACCTGCTGGGTGAGGGGCACAGTCCCATTTCGTGGCACTGAGAGCACAGAGAGAATGAGTCTTCTCTACAGCCTTCGCTGAGCAGTAGTTGGCTTTTAGCTCATGTAATAGAGCAAGGGTGGGGAACCTCAGGCCCGGGGCCTGCATCTGGCCCCTGGCTTGCCTAGATCCGGCCCCTGAGGCTCAGGGCTCCCCCACAGCACTGGGGAGCCCACGGAGCTGGAGCACACAAAATCTACTAGCCTGAGCCCCCCTAGGCTCTGGTGTGCGAGAGGAACATGGAGAGTGTCTTTTTCTTTCTTGAGGGCCATGTCAGTGAGGATTTGGGTGGGGTTTTTTGCTTCTCACTTGTGTGTGGCCCCCAACTGATTTTTCTGTGGGTCGGTGGCCCCCAACCCAAAAAAGGATCCCCACCCCTGCAGCAGAGGCTCATGCACTAAGCTCTAGAGGTGTCAGGTTTAATTCCACCCACAGGCAACCAGGGTCTGCTGGCATTACAGATGCAGAGCAAAAACTTCCACCCAGAGTGATGACGATGAAATCTTTGCTTTGATGAGATTATGAAGTGAATTTAACAGGGGGCTGGAGCACATGACCTATGAGGAGAGGCTGTGGGATTTGGGCTTGTTTAGTCTGCAGAAGAGAAGAGTGAGGGGGGTTTGATAGCAGCCTTCAACTTCCTGAAGGGGGGTTCCAAAGAGGATGGAGAGAGGCTGTTCTGAGTAATGGCAGGTGGCAGAACAAGTAACAGTGGGGGAGGTCTACATTGGATATTAGGAAAAACTATTTCCCTAGGAGGGTGGTGAAGTACTGGAATGGGTTCCTTAGGGTGGTGGCAGAATCTCCATCCCTAGAGGTTTTTAAGTCCTGTCTTGACAAAGCCCTGGCTGGGATGATTTAGCTGAGGTTGGTCCTGCTTTGGGCCGGGGATTGGACTTGATGACCTCCTGAGGTCTCTTCCAGCCCTGGGATTTTATGATTTTATGAGTGTCAAAGGACACAAATACTTCTGCTTCAAATTAAAGGGTTGTTATTACCACTTGAACATCTGAATGATTCATACGAGACTCCCATATTACATGTATTCAGAAAATCTACATCCAGTCTGGTTTAGCTCAGGAATGTATAACTATCAGCCGGTTATGGTCCCTGAATAACCCAGGGATTTCAGAAGCTGCCATACTTTAAGCACAAAAGCAGTCAATGAGACAATCACAGGTTTAAAGTTTGTCACAAGGTTAGGTATCTTGCTGAACTGGGGCCATAGTTTGGGTGACACTCAGTGCAACTAACGAGTGCAGCTAACGAAAAGAATCTTGTAATGAACTGAGTCCTTCACTTGTCCTTCTCACCTCCTTCTGCTTTTTGCCTCTTGCCACGTTGTTCAGTACATTGTTTTCTCGGAGTGAATCCACGGTGTCACCGTACAGCAGTTTGATAGCTCGGACTAGGCGAGCGCAGGAGCGGCTGTGGTGGAGGTAGCAGTGCGGGTGGCAGTAATCAACATGGGTGCATATGAAACTCTGCTGGTTGCACAGCAGGATCATGACCTGGAACCCAAAGGGGGTGCGTGAGAGTTACTCCAAGTACAGGAGCACAAGTTTGGCACAGAGAGAATGCCCAACACCAGCAGCATTCCCTTCATTTCATGAAAAGACTCTTTTGTTACTGACCTCCATTTGAAAAAAAAAGGGGGAGAGGCAGGGTTAGAACTGGTCAAATATTTGACCACCATTAAACACTAGGTGCCCTATTGCGGTTCTGAGTCGGTTCCATTCAAAGAGGAGGTCATTAGGGCTTCCCTGTTCCCAAACAGAAATAAATCCAGCCCCTGGTATGCCATCTAGGGGCCCCCTGCAGCTGCTAGCTCTGCAGGGTAGGAGTAGCTCCTGCAGCACTTGGGGACTGGAAGGTACCTTCAGATCAAGGGATCTAGACAGGAATTAGTGAATGCCCTCTTACTCCAAACACATAGCAGTGAAATACCCAAAGTCAACCGAGAAGGGAGGCAAGTGGGGCAGAGAGCCCCCACCCTCACTCAGTAAACATTTGCTTCTGAGAGGGGAGGTGCTGTGAATTAACAACACGCCCCCTGTTTTACCATGACTTTATTCCACAACACTCCTTAAAATTCTCCAGACTTTCATCTGTGTAGACTACATACCAGGCAGGCACAGTCTCAGCAATATTCTTAGCTCCCTCTAGTCTATGCCTTGATTTGATGAGTGGGTCTATCCTGATCATGGGAAAATGCACCACTGCACTCTCCACCAGATGCAAGGGGATCAAGTTGTATGCCAATGACTGCACCTTCGGGTGGCTCAGACTAGGAGTCAAGCCAATGAACTGGCATTTCTATGGTGGGTATGGTTATTATTAGTACTACAGCAGTGCCTGACAGCAAGGATGGACCCGCAGTTAGGATATCCGCTGAGGAGTGGGCAGGTCAGGGCCCATAGTGTCCTGGGAGTCACTTGGTCTGAGAATCAGTGCCCCACCTGCAACCAGGAAATAATACCACTGTTCTATTGTAAGGGTAAATACACTGAGGACTCTGAGAAGCTCAGATGCTTCAGGCCATAGAGCTCAGGTTAATTCTGTCGTCATTTGAAGTGAATTTACAATTTGCAAAGGTACGCAGATTAGGAGGCTGTTCAGGTAAAGAGAGAGGGCCTGACTGAGACTGCAGCCCCACTGTGTTAAGTGCTGTAAACATGCATGGCAAGGGGTGATCCCAGGCCAAAAGCAAGAGGACAGAGGGATCCCAACTAAAGCAAGAGGACAGAGAAGTGGTGGGAGACAAGAAGTATTATCTCCCTTTTACAGATGGGGAGCAGCCACTCTTCTTCAGCTGCAGCCTATGGACACTTGCCAGCCCTAATGCCACTCTAAGTGTGAATTGTGAACAGTTTACCCCTCGTATATCATAATCATTCATTTTGAAACCCCAATGCGCTAGGTCGGACAGCATCTCAAGGGACCTGTACTTACATGCAGCCACGACATGTTTCGATGGTAATTCTCCTCCGTGCCTGTGCTACTCAGCACTTCAGGCTCAATGCTGGGCTCACTTGCACTCCAAGGGCTCCCTTCTTCAAAAGAAAAATACCCCATAATGTGGCTGTTTTCTCGGCTAACCCATGTGTTAAAAGCTAGGGAAAGTGCTTGTAAGCCAGGCCAGCCTTGCTGAGACGAATCACCGTGCATAGAACTGACTGCACTTGGAACCCTCCCACCTGCCATCCGCTGGACTGGCAATTACAAGCAGCATTCACAGTCATTGTTAATTTGCCAGCTAGTCAGTGGGGAGCATTGTTCCCTTTTTGGGAGGAGGGGAGTAAAAATACTGGAAACAAATTCCTGGCATCACTAAGATGCTGCAAATTAGTTCAATGATCTGCACTGACTGGACCGCGTGGTTACAAACATCAACAAAAATCCAACCTGAAGTGGAATCAGCCTGCTGCTGCCGCTGCCACCAGGCAATGTCACCATTAAGTGCCCAATGAAAAGACAATAATATAAAGGGGAAAAAATCCACACTCTATGCATGCTAATTCGAGAGAACTAGGGCAAGGGAGAGAGCTCTGACTTGTCACTGAACTGATCCCAACGTTTCCTGCAGCCGCCAAGGGTCTTCCGTAATGCCCACATTTGAGAACAGAAGTTGCTTTGGGAGGCATTTTACCATGAATATCATTAAGGGTCTGGCTTAACTCAGGTTAGTCCTGTCTTCTTTTACTTTTTCTAGTGAATTTATGGTTTGCAAAGGTATCCAGATTAGGAATTAGGTCTCCTATTGAGCCACGAGAGAGGGACAGCTGACATGGTCAGAAGGGCCTTTGGGGTTGGGATGTTAGTTCAGCCTCAGTCATTATCCAATCCTTGACATCTTTGTTGACATCCCTATCAGTTTGTGCCAATTGCAACGGAGATTTCTTGTGATATGGACATAAAATAAATTTATAAGGACTAATTTTTGAAGGACATCATATTAAGGATGTTAAATTTAGATTAATCAACTAATCGAATAGTTGATGCTGCCTCTTGCTACATTTCAAAGCGGAAGCACCGTGGGGAGCCTTCTGGAGCTGTTGTACATTTCAAAAGTCGGGAGCGCGGGGCCAGCGGGGCACTGCTTGAGTCCCCAGCTACCCCCTGCTCCTGTGGCTCTTCTGCTTTTGAAATGTAGCAAGAGCTCTTGCTACATTTCAAAGGCGGAAGCACTGCCAGTTTCCCACTGCACCCCCACCCCTCCCACAGAGACAGTTTTAACTGGCTTTTAAGCCTGCTCCCAACTTGCTGCCTCTCTCTGACAGAGGCAGCAAGGATGGGGGAAGCGACTAGTTGAGTCAATTAGTTGCTTACATCCCTATGGTGCATATAAAATAATTGTACAGTCTATTACACTCTCATATGACATGCATGTGTAGAATATTATATGATATATTATATAAAATGTGTAAATATATATATATATATAATATCATACAATATAAAATATGCACGTATACACATGCAATATCTACTATCGTGGATAATAAAATGTATAACACAATAATATTATATATATATCTTACATATAATGTCATATATATAATATATGATTTGTAAATGTTATATATCTATATTATCATATGATTCACGTGTGCATCTCTCCTCCTAATCTCATACACGTGTGCATATCTCCTCCTAACCACAGCATGAAATTGGCTGGCAGGCTGGTATTTTAGTATTTTAAGAGCTCATACACTTAACACTGAGATTTAAATTGAAAATTTGTCTGTGGAGTAGAGTTTACATTCCAGTGCGCACCAATGGCAAGATTTGAACTCTGGCCTTTCTGGGTGTTAGCTTAGGCATTAGGAGGGAAAAGATAACTGCTTAACTCACAGGGATGGCGATTTCTCCTACTCTAATGAACCTTTATATTTATTTATTGTTTCTGGACCTGCTTTAATCATATCAGAATCTGCCTAATAAGCCCCACGCCCTTTTTAGCCCATCTCATCTATGTTACCTATGTCAGTGACAGTGTCCCTGCTGTGGGACAGCTGCAGCTCCTCATTCTCAGACTCTGAGTCCTGCCGTGATAACTTGGTGCTCTTTAGGCTGCCGGCCCGGCGAATGCTGGACAGGGAACCCCCCTTCTTCACCCGGAAACTGCGGGTTCCTTTAATCTGGAGCAAGCGGGAGCCTCCTATCCTGATCTTCCTGCTGGAAACTGCATTAAAAGAATAAAAGAGGACTTTTCCCCCTTACTTTTCTCCCATTTAAAAAAAATCCTAGTCCCCCCCCGTCCCACCAACTCCTGATTGTCAGCCTGTATTACAGCAACTTGACTTCTGTCAAGGAAGATGGGCAAGAGGCTCCCTCCAAAGCCAGCCAGCACCAGTGCAGATCTATCTATCACTCAGGACGGGATGCTTTACAGAAATGTGCTCAGAATCTTCTTCCTGTAAACATGTTACATCAGCACCAGGCTTGTTTATACTTGCGATTAACCCTCTTTTGACCACTGATGTCCAGCAAATGGGCGAGCTGCACTGGCAGAAACCCCAAGCAAAGACAAGGTACATCACAATTGGCACTGGCAGAGTTAATTCATGCTTGAAACTCAAGTAGACACAGCTGGTGCCAACTGTGGCTTTCTTTGCTCAACTTGGAATTTACGCTGGTGCACATCCAACAGCTGCTGTCCACCAGTGGTTGAATGCCAAATGCAGACATGGCTTCTCTGACTCGCCTTCTGACTAAAGGTCTGCAAACCCAGATCTGCCCCTGCAGCAGGATCACCTAGTTCATTCACGAGATTAGTAGAAGTTAGATTTGCATAAATCCCTGTCTTTGCATGTTGTTCTTCATCACTGGGATGTTTTAAAGGAAACTGTAGCATGTAGTTCCCCTCCTTCAGACAAGGCAGCAGCTTTCAGGCACTAAAAATACACCGAGACTTTTTTTGTTTCTGATGAGCACAAACATGAAATGGTTCAATGTTCAAAGCACCAATCATTTGCATTTTATTCTTCTCTTAATTCAAAGGCGAAACAATGGCAGCACATCAGTCCAAATGTTGCAACACTCAGTCATTAAACTGTTGATCTATTCAGAGAAGAACACACAAGATCACCTTTCGGTGCCCTGTGCAAACGGGACTGGTATAAACCTTTTGGTATATATAAGAAAAATACATAAATATAATTATATTTGGACTTGAAAAATCAATCTTCTGAGCCTCAAAAACCCCTCTTATTTCCCCATCTTAATATTCTCATACCACCCATAGGCCCAATTTTCTGGTTTCTCTCTCCTATCGATGGAATAGGCCTGGATGGGTCTCCTTTTTGGAGCTTATGAGCACTACTTATTAATTAGCCAAACTAATCAGTGTTGAGTGATTTAAGTATCTCATTCTCCGTGACTGAACTGAGACTTAACTTACAGTTGGCTAGATTCTGTTAACCTCAGCACAGCTGCCGATATTCCCCTGAAATGCACAGCTGTTTTGGCACACCCAGTCATGTTTCATGAAGTCTGTAGAAACTTCTTAGCACACAATTAGTATATAAACTTTCTGGGGGCTACCTATTAACCTAAATTGGTACATCTATGCTTTGGACCTACCTGTAGCAGGTTAGACATAGTAAAATCGCAGTTTTTGCTTAGCTGTTAAGACACATCTGGGTTGACCAATCAAGCAAAGTAATTACCACTCAAGAGGAGATGAAAGGAAAGAAAGGGATTATTACTTGTCAAAAAGATTGGGGTAAAGATACTGTCCTTTTGTCACTGCGGGTGAGAAAAAATTAGTTACAGTCACACAACAACAATTTTCAGCTAGACAATTTTAGATTCAGAAAGATCTCTTTGTATCTGCTACATTTTAGCTCAAGTAAATTCCCAGTAGAGTAGGGTGTAGCCAGAGCAAAGAACAGTTTAAAAAAATCTTGTATTTGTTTAGCATATTTCAGTACAATACTGCAAAGCGCTTTGCTAATGTATAAACTGAAATGCAGCCTCTATATCGGGATCATTTTTCCCCACCACTAAAACACAGCTGCCTCTGGGCACAATGTAATAGCTTCGTAAAACTTGCACGGTGACATGACACCAAACCTCACGGCAAGAAGTGAAGCAGGGCTTTTGAAACTGCATGGAGAATTTAGTTAGGTAGAAAGAACTGGAACTGCTCTTGAGAGAAAAAAGATTTTACACTGTATCCAAAAGTGTGCAGCACAGTAACCATGCAGGGGCAAACTCAATCCCATGTTTTTGCCATCATCATTCCCTGGAGCACCTACTGTTTTGAGGAGGCCTCCTATCCGTCTACCCTGACAGCCCATCCTTGCTTTTCTCAGAAGGTCTGATGGCCTCACAGCATAAGATGGTTGCAGGCAGTTGCTATGGAAGCCTTTTTAAAAATTAAAGTTGTATCCATCTAAATCGTAAGGGACTTCTCATCCTGATTTTTTTGGCAACATCAAATTCTGGGGCCTTGTGTTCTCTGTGGCTGCTAACAAGAGTCAAGCAGAAAAGGATGTAGGCTATGTGAGAAATATTCAAGATGAGCAGGTTGGATAGACATCTGTCAGGGATGCTCTATGATGCCTGGTCCTGCCTTGAAGGCAGGGGACTGGACTCGATGACCTCTCGAGGTTCCTTCCAGTTCTAGGGTTCTAGGATTCTATGACTATTTGCAGCTTAACGGGACGCTGCCTTCACTATCTGTAGCTGGTCCATTCCACACACTTTTGCAGACAGTTTTACACATGAGTTTTGGAAACATTTCACATATGAATATATCTACTTGTGTATGTAATAGCCGCTTATCATGAATATGAATGCATTACAGGCCTGATCCAAAGCCCTATTCAAATTTTATATTCAAGGGAAATCTCATGGTTGACTGCAAAAGCAAGCTACTACGGTGGATAGCCTTAGATGATCTGCATTATTTAGCACACAAATATAATTCTTCACAAAATCCAAAACCATAAATTCCATCCCTTAAAAACATTGTTACAGAATGTCTATATCTGTGCATCTCTGTTATGAAAGAAATTTTAAACAGTTTGCCTTGCAAATCTTCTAACCTAAAACACAAACTGGACTGTCAACAGGTAACTGTCCAGAGCATTCAGTCTCTAATGTCAACTAAATGTAACTACTGACTGTATTGTATTGCAACACTTGTACCATCAGATAGTATGGGGGTTTTGCATGAGATGGTTTTAAAATGGAAAACATTCTGCTGCCCTCAGCAAACACAGTGAGCTCGAGCTTTGCTTGTACAGTACGCAATATGTTGGTAATATTAACTTGTTAGCCATCAAGAGCCACATAGGTAAGTGTTTTTCATGTAGTAGTAAAGAACCAAAAGTGACCTGGCATTAAACCACTAATTCCTTTAAATGTCATGAACTCTGAACAAGTAGGTATTTTAACAGAATGGTACAATCTTTGCCCATGTGTGGCTTTTACGCCACACTGAAGAAAATACAAAAATCAAATCAAATACTTCTGAGCATTGTACCAAACGGTACTACTGAATTTACACAGTTTGCTTTTTCGAACCTCCATTTGGTTCTGCTACTACCATTATCCAGATGACTTAGAAATCTTTGCTTTTCACACCCAGCATATGCAACATTCCAGTTTAAAGGTAGCTCAGAAAATATTCAAACCATGTGGCTCTATGGCTTCCTGTTTTTAACACAATCTATGGGAATGGAGAGACATAGCATACAGCATCACATAACAAGCCCCAAGCACATGCAAGCTTCACTCTGCTGACAAACCTTTCTTCTCTTCGCAGCCGGTGTCAGATTTGAGGGTGTGGCTGCTGCTGTGCAGTGAGTCTTTTGAATCTTCATTTTCATCCAGAATCCCAGCAAAGCTGATCTTCCTCTCATACCTGTGCCTGTCCAGCTCAGGGTCCAGACGCAACCTGCAGCTCTCCAGGTCCTGTAGCATCATGTGGACCACAGAAACATGTGAATAGCATGAGCCCTTATACTTTTCTCTAGCAACAAAAGATTATCATTGTAGCAACAACTTCCCTCAAATGGGAATCCTACTTCTAAATTCCCAGTTATCCTACTTCCTTCATCTCTACCCTGATATACTTTCAAATCCCAATTGAATTTGGATCTCAACCACCGTGTGCCCAATGCAAGGGGTTATTGTTGTGGTGAAAGGTATTAACAGCACCATCAACTTGGCTTCTGATCTATAGGTGATCTGGTTAACGATGATGAATGTGCTATGCACCCTCTTTTCAGGATAATGGATAGAGCAATATAATGTCCCTTCAGATACCGATTGTTGGAATCACCAGGAGGGTGACTCTTGCACTTACTACAACAATCAGTTTAAGGTTGGTCTGGGGAGTTGGGCACGTTGGTTTACTGGGAACTGGGCACCTCAACTCTATAAGGCAGTGCTGAAAATCCCAGTTTAACTGGTTTAGTCCAAACAAATGTGGATGCAGACTAGCTGAAAGGATTTAATTCATCTTTCATTGCCTAACAGTGCACGCCTGGCTTCATGAAAACATCCACAAGTTGCTAAATGATCCAAGAGCATTGAGAGATGCACTCAGATCACATTGCAATTGAAGGCAAAACTTAAAGCAATTCAGCCCAACTACTTTGGATGGAATGATTTGCCTTTATCAGCAATAACAACAAAAAGGAAACAAATCTTTATATGCCCAATTACACTGGTCTACAATTTTTTAGAAGTTGTCTGCTTCAGAGATAAAATGTGCTATTTATTATGTATTTTGATGTGCTGAATTCAAATATGACAATTAAAACAACTGATTGGCTACTGTTTCCAAGATATTTAAGCTTTTACATTTTACATCTATGTAGTGTGTAGATAGTAGAGTTTTAATCATAAATTGTAAACCTGTCTTTTCATGTGTTTATGGTTGCTTTACATGATAATATTTCACCTGTCCTGT
>JANRFK010006693.1:7564005-7575882 GCA_030068395.1 Apalone spinifera
GCATCTCTGCTCACTTTGGCTAAACAGAATTGTGTCCCTTTGCAAAATCAAACATTGACAAATAAGAGAGTACGACACTATATGATTTCTAGAGCTGATATAGGGCAATTTGTTCAGCAGAGTGATGTAAGCTTTGTTATGATTACATCATCCATGACTTCTAGGAATAACATGATGCAATTCATATCATGTATGACTCAATACCAGCTTCAGATTGCATCATTCATTGTTTTGCCTAAAAAGCAAGTACTGTCCAAACCCAGTCATAGATTTATTCATAGATCCACTCAAAGATGTATTTTAGTCATTTCTGGTTTAAATTGAGATCCCTTCCCTTTATAACTCACTTATCCTCCGCCATTCCCAAGTCAAGGGTCGTATATACTGACACAATAGCATATCTTGAAAACTAGAGCCAATCAACAATTTTAAGCATCATTTTCGTTCTCAGTGACCCAGAATTAGTAAAGTCTGACTACATTTATTTCAGAAGCATTTTGGCTGTAGAGCAGTGTTATCTTTAAAACCACAAGAAAGCCGGAAAGTTTTCTTTGTACAAAGAAACCCCCATTAACCCATTTCTAACTTAAAACATAATATTCAGTTCAGATGATTTCCTGAATGTTATGGGGCCATAATTGTTCAGTACATTCAAAAAGTCAGGCTAATGCTAATATTTCTGATACTCAGTAAGATTAAGTTTTTGTCCAGCTTTTCATTATACAGCAAGTGCTCCTCTCCTTTTCCCACAGCAGTGTGTGAAAAATTATTAATCAGAAGCATTTCTTGTGGCTCAGAGACATAGATTTCTTTGGATCCTAATTACCCGGGATGTTCTTAATTTCCACACATCTGTTATAGTCAGATGCATTTTCACCTCTAAGACCCTGTGGTTTTGTAACACTGCCATTTATTATGTGGTAAAATAGTCAACAAAGAGCCATATGGATTTTCTCCTTTGCTGCATAGATTTTGACTGATTCATTTCATTGGAGACCTATAAAATATTTTAGCAACCAACTTCAAAATCTAATTGCCATGATGCCACATCATGTCAGCCTGTCAGGTAAATTGTCATTAGTGAGGTACTGAGATTTGGGTCTAAGACTTCTGTTGAAAATAATGGGATTGGTGGATATTAATTGTTCAGCCTTTTGTGGAAACTTCACCACAATTAAATTCCTGACACCCATCTATGCTTTTCATCAGATTTATGAGGAAATTAACCTCATAGGAAAGTCTCCATCTCTAATTCCTGTGGCTCACTTACCACGAGAGGCTCAGTACGTGGCCTGGGCATGTAGGGGAACGTCTCTCGAAGGAAGGTGGTAATCTCCAAGAGAAGTTGGCATGCTGCCATCTTCAGGGCAAAGGGGCAACAACATTTGGTAGGGTTTACAGTGCCTGGGAAATGAGATTTGCTTGGTAAGAGAATACATGATACAAAATGTGGAACCAAGAATTGATGGATACACATGGAGCACAATGCAGGGTGCATATGAAAAGTGTTATGATTAAATTCTAGCCCCCTATATTACTTTTCTAATATTAAAAGGACAGATCCATGCACGTATCTATCTGTTAGCACAAATCCCATATACAGTGAGGTATGTTGTTATCAAAACATCTGCTAATTTGAAGTGGTCTGAAAATATAAGCTCTACATACAATATTATATATTAGCATAACACAGATATTTTATGCCCTTTAGACTTTTGCATTGATTGCAATCATGGCTAAACTTGTGTCCTCAATGAACATGAACTCAAACCAATAACAAATCAGCAGCCAGCTGAAATGAGATTATAAGTTTGGGAAAGGGAAATCATATACATCACTGCGAATTAGTCAACATAGAAGTTCTGTACCTACTGCTAATAACTGTCCAGAAGACTAAATAAGACAGCAGCCCTTCACTTTTGTTCTACATAATGAATACAAATGTTATTTAGGGCGGGGGCAACATCGGGCAGGTTATTGCACCATCAAGTGTTTGGAAATTAGTAAAGTACAAATTTCCATGAAAGAGGGATTCAGCAAAGCAAAGTACTTATATGCATGCTTGACTTTATAGAACTGGAACTACTCACATACTCAAAGATAAGCGCATGTATAAATGGCTTTGCTGAAATGGAGTTTACATGCTCAGCTTCAGAATTTATTATGTTCATGATATTTTTTCAGCTGGTCCACCACCACTCCATACTTGAAAAGTATGAAGTGTCCTTGTGGCATTTTCTTTTTGGTGAACATATAGAAGGGAAAAAAGCTAGTAGTTGTTTTGGGGTCCCTATCTACTAACAATGCTGATTTTTTTGGAATGTTTTGGGCTCGTCATTTAATGAACCATCTACATGTAATTTGGAGATTGTATGTTTCCCCTGGTTTTTCTCATATCTGATCCTATTGTCTTCCACAAAGAAACATGCAGATATTGAACAAACAAGGGAAGGTTTCAGGGATGGAGAGAACGTGATAGCTACCAGATGATTACGTTTGCCTCACTTGCAAGCTCGTTCATTTATTTCACCTCTCATAAGTGATGATCTGATCTGAACAAGCAGAAACACTGGGAATCTATGGAGTGTTAGGGAACCCAAGGGTGTAGTCTATGTTCACAGTGGGCCAAGGCATGCCTAACAGACACAGCCCAAAATTCCACGGGGAAGCTCTAGAGCAGGTATTCTGCTTGTTACACTGCAGAGCGTTCTACTAGGGATACAGTGTAAGCCAGCAGACGGATTTTTACCAGCATAACTACGTCTGCCCCAAATGACAATAGCTAAGTAGACAGAAGCACTTTTTTATCAGCATAGTCACTTCTGTACAGGGGGTTTTGCTGTCATTCAGCTAAGGAGTGTGATTTGTTTTCATACTGCTGGCCAACGTAGTCAGGCCATCAAAACACAGAGTATGGACTAAGTCACGGTGGCTCGCTGAACTTCCTTGCCCGCTAGCTTCCCCCATGAACCTATCCTATGCAGTAGCCTGGCATCCTAGCCTGTCCTTTTGGAGTACCTGGCACCAGTGGGGGAGTAGGAATTGAACAGACCAGGCTCTCTCAATCACAGGGACCTCTCATGGGTCATTTAAGATAGATAGGGAAGGTTCCTTGTGCATTCCACCCCTTGATGTGTACAAGCATATGGGCCAAACAGAATGTGGCCCAGTACACCTATCCAGGGTCACTTAGGCTCCGGCACTGTGGTCAGGACGAAATGGTATATTATGAAGTGCTGGGAAGAAAATTCAGATACTGAGGGCCTGATTTTCCTCTCACTCAGTGATTTCACACGAGTAGAATTCCATTGCCTCTACCAGAGTGGCCTTTATGCAGTGAAAAGAGCAGCTTCTGAACCACAAAAAGGAAGTCAATTGATACATAAACAGCACTAACATATTACAGTCAGTGGAAAAACAGTAGTATGCATACACACACACACCAGTACATTACAGCACACACATATACAAAAGTGTTTGGGGACAACAGAATGTTCATTGCTATCTTTATCTATAGTCTATGTCTGTATGTGATGTCACTTTATTGATTCTGATTCCAGATCACATTACAATTTGTGTGGCTATTTACTTTCGGAATCTGTGACTCTCTTTAAAATGTGTTTATTTGCACATGTGATATGTTGTATGTTTTTAATCAAATTCTCTGTACCGCCTCACTATATTTGTGTGTTAGCATCACTACATGGAAATTAAAATACTTAAATCAAAAGCATTTCATGAAGCTATGTCAATTTACACCAGCTGAAGATCTGATCTGTCAATATTCACAAAATTCAGGTGTGGCTGATTCTGCAAAACAATGTTTTGGTTTTGTATTTTGGGAAGGACATCTTTGAAGAGGTGGTGTCAGAATGGTGTACAGACACTTGAGCCTCGAGATAAAAGATTGATCAGTTTTCATTTATAAACACAATCTACAGTAATTGCAACTGGTTCTCCTGCATTTTTTATGCTATTCTTTTCATTGTCTCTTACTGCTCTTACTCATGTGGTGTATTTCACATCTAGGCACAGGAAAACGGGGAAGGGAATCGGTGGGGAATACAGTCAGGTGGGAAGAATATGAAAGAGAAGAAGAAAATTAAGTGCTCCTAAAGCAGAGGTTCTTACAAGCGGGGGTTCTTGTAGTAAAGGGAGTCTCCTTACTGTCATCTAAAAAGTCTTCCTCCTCATCCTCCTTTCTCAGTCTCCGCTTGGTCTCGTCATCATAAATGAGGCCCAGCAGGTTGGCCGGGCTCTCACTTTCACTGTGGCACAGCTCGTTGAGTCGGATGCCAATTGCCTGCCGACAGTAAAGAAGAAAATGAAAGCACAAGGGAATGAGAACCGGAGGGAATTCACCTGGACCCGGCCCTTCTGAGTCAGCTGGAAATTTCATGTTAAGAACAAAACTTTTTGGTATTTTTTAAATCGCTACAGCAATTGAGAAAACTGTGGGTGGGGGTTGGATAGAGGGGTGGAATCACAACTAAATAAATTTCATTTTTTTCGTCAAAATAGTTAAAACTTTATCAAAATTTAGAAATTTAAGGCTATGTCTACACAGCAGCGTTATTTCGGAATAACTGACATCATTCTGAAATAACATAGTCCGTGTCTACACCCAAGCAGTTATTTTGACACAATGTTGAAATACTGTCGAGCTGGAGGATTGCTTACTCCGACTCCTGTAACCCTCATTGTACGAGGAGTAAGGAAAGTCGGGGGAGGAGAGCTTTATCTTGAAATAATTGCTGTGTAGACAGCGCCAAAAGTCAAAATAAGCTATTTCGACTTCAGCTACACAATTAGCGTAGCTCAAGTTGCATAGCTTATTTTGAGTTTAGCCCTGGTGTGTAGACATGCCCTATCTCTCATGGATTTCAATGGGAGTTCAGCACCTTCATACCTTTAAAATGTGTCCCTTAGCTTTTCTATGTCTCAGTCCCCATCTATGAAATGAGAATAATAGCACGACCCTACTTCACAGGGAATAGGGAGGATACATACATTACAGATTGTGAGACACTGAGATAATACAGTGGTGCGTATAAGCAATTAGGAGAAAGGGAGATTCCCATTGGAGGGGGAAAAAAACCCTCAAAATGTCACCAGTTATACAAATAAACAAACCAAATTGTTAGTGTAGCTGAGGTTCTGAAGGCAATGCTACAGCTGGGTCTGTTAACAAGGAGAATGTTTAACATTAAGACCATTTGAGAACTCCCAAGGTTTTTTCCAAAGTATGCCGTTTGTAAGCAAAGTACATTGAAGAGAACATGGAAAAGCACACAGAATATTTTACCTTGCTATAGAATCATTTTGTAAAATAGGAAGTGGTAGTCATTTCTGACTTTTAATAACAATTTGGCACTTAGGCGCTCTAGGATTTAGAGGATGTTCCTGAGAGAGAAACTAACACTAATTTTCAGACCCTCTGAATCTTAGAATTGGCATATAATTTATCTGCCTTGGCTGAAGTGAAGCCAAGAAAGAAAAGCAGTCACAAATAGGTATGATTAAGGCTCATTCCCACTGCTACCAAGCAGTTGTGTTAAATGGAGATGATAGACTTTGCGAGGCGACAGAAGAATGTGGAACTGGGAGGTTTGCAAGCTGAGCTGGATGGCTGTCAGCCTTAGTTATCTGTGAGGTTACACATAGCTGAGTAAGCTCTAAATCTTTCATATAATTTCCTCCTTCCTCAGTTCAGTGTTTAAGGAAGAAATGCCTTGCTTGGTTTTCAAACACGCAGTCAATTTACCACTTGTTATTACTGCTCTGTTGTCTACCCTGATTGATGATTGATGATATAACAATTAGCTATAATTCCACAGCAACATAACTAATTTGCGCTGAATTCCTAATATGAACTGATGACTGGAGTTACCCTGGGCTAGTCTAGCTAATGGATGGAGCGAAGTATTACAAGTAGGAAACAGCATCTTGACAAAAGAAGCTTCAGGAAACGACTGACTAGACTAGACAGACCAGAACAGGCGGAAAAGCCTATCACTCATAGAGTCTGTGACACTGGTGGGAGAGAATTGGCTCACTTTGTAACAGGGCCGTTACTTTTAGTGGGTTTGGAGAGTGACCTGCCTCTAAATCCTACTGATCCAGTCCAGAATCTCCCTTGTGGTGCAAAAGCTTCAGGTCCCCCTACAAAGTGGCTCGTGAGCCAGGGTGGCAAGTCGCAGGTTGCACTGGGATCCTCTGCAGGCACAGAGCTTATGTAGTGGCTCTTATGCTCCCTAGTGCTGACACAGCAGGTATGGCGAAGGGATGTGGCTTGAGGTTCCTTTTACCTAGGCAATCCCCAACTAGCACCATGGCCTCTTTAGGGCATTAATAGCCAGCAGAATTTAAAACAACTTCTAAGCTGCAGCCATAGGTTACACCAGAGGACCAGACTTGCCTAGTTAGTGCAGGACTGAGACAGCACAAAAGCTGCCTTTGGAGCCCCCTCCTGAAGTGTCTTGTATGCTCCTCAGCTATCCCCAAGAAAACAGCCCTAGGTCCAAGTGAGGTGGGAGGCAACGTGGTGCTGCATCTCCACGGAGACCAATATGGGTCCTGTCAAGAGCACCACACAGGTACTAAACATGTGGAAAATGTTGCACTGTCAAGAGCTGGCTCTAATTTGTCCCTACCTTAAAGTAGAAATAAAAAAAAAAGAGAGGGAGAGGTGCAAGTAATAATTAATAAAACCAACCAACCAACAAACCACAACAAAAGAGCATGCTCCCTCTGCAGGGCTGCTGTTAAGCAATTAGCTGAAAAACTCCACTCCAAGAGCTGATCACATTTCCACACACATCCTGCACAATGTGTAGAGGTAAGTACAAGAGAGATGTGTTGGCTCCTCCTGCATTTGAAACCCATAAGACAAAAATCAATATTGGCTGCAGGGAAAGACATTGTATGTAAAAGCCTCCAAAAGAGAATTAGAAATAAAATGGAAGCTAGAACATAAACTGAAAGGTATAAAACATCCCAAGCCCTTCACTTTGACAGTGTCCTTATAACCTGCGTGGTGACAGAACGTGTCTGAAGGCTAATAAGAACCACAGCCATTTCAAAGCTGCTCTTTAGAGTAATTGCTGCCTTTAAACCAAGGCTGGGGAACCTCAGGCCTAGCGCATGCCTGGATCCAGCCCCCGAGGCCCAGGGCCTCCCCCAGTATTGGGAAGCTGCACACATGCTCCACTCCGCCCACTACATCTCATGGGGCTGGATCACAGAAAATGTATTAGGCTGCCCACCTCCCATCCCCACCCCCAGGCTCTGATGTGTGAGGGGAATGTGGGGTGAGTCTTTCTCCTTCTCATCCGGGGGCCACAGTGAAGGGTTTTTCTGCTTCTCACTTGTGTGCAGCACCCAACTGATTTGTCTGTGGGTCAGTGACCCCTGACTCAAAAAAGGTTCCCCACCTCTGCTTTAAGCAGTACATCCTTCATCCATACCACTGGGGACATGGGGAAGGTTTCACTTTTGGTGACTGTAATCTGTATTTGTTATTTAATATTAGGAAGGGAGGCAAAAGGAGGAATTAGAGACATCTCCTAGCTCTCAAGAAAGGGGCAAATCCCAGGCCTCTCCCCTCTTAGTATTTCACAGTTCTCCCCTGTGGCTGAGTGTGCCAGAGTTAGGGTTGCCAGACAATCCGGTATTTTCGCCTCCCGTCCGGTAAAAAAAATTCAGAAAATACCAGACACCTAAAATGTCCGGTATTTTCTGATTTTTTCCCCAGACTGGAGGCGAAAATACCGGACACCTGGAAACCCTATGACACATTCGGCAACTGGGCCCAGATCCAGACCCCAGCCTCCCCCCCTGCTCCCGGACCCCTTGCTTACCTGGTTCCGTAGGGAAGCTGAATTCTGGCTTGATCAAGAAAACAAAATGGCCACCGGCAAAAATCCTAAAGTCCAAGGGGAAGCAATGCCTTCCCTGGGTCTTAATGCTCAACTGCTTCCCTGTTCCTATCGCTATTCTGACTCTGCAGGCACTCTGAAAGGGGCCATGCTGTTTTAATATTTAATTTTAAATTTTTTTTTTTTTTTGCTCAATAACTTTGGTCTCCTCCCTCTTTCCCCCCCCCCAATAGAATTTTTTTCCCCGGTGTTTTTTTTGGGGGGGGAGGGGTTTCGGTATTTTTGGTTAAGCCATCTGGCAACCCTAGCCAGAATTGGGAGAAGGGGGATGGAGAAGTAACCCTAAAATGTCTTCAATTTGAGTTGAAGGGTGTTCTTCCTGAACATTCCTGATTTCTGTTGCTGCAGGTTTTTATACCTTTCTTCAGCAAGATCAGCTAGTTCTAACCCAGATGACCAAGTGGTAAAATGAAAGCATTGACACAGATGCAAATTCTGTGTATTTACTTAGAATTCTGTGTATTTACATCCATGTAACCTACTATTGCTGTTATGTTAGTAATCAGCAGAGTTGCAGCAAGAGACAATGGAAGCCAGAGCCATCAGAATTTTTCATGTACCCCTCCCCATGTGATCTTGGGGCAGGAGAAAACCCAGCATCTCAAAACACTGAAAGACCTTTGTACTAAGATAATCAATCATTCGTATTCATTGGCAAGAGCACCAACTAATTCCCTTGGCATGAGCTGCGCCTCTCACATCAGGGACAGTGGGTCTTTGGAACCTAGTTCTCCAGAGTCCCAAATCTGGAGACTCCTTTCAAACAAGTTAATGTGAAACCAGAAAAGCCCACCTGGAGATGGATGAAAATGCCCACAGGAAAAAAGTGCTGTTCCAAATGGCTGCACCTTGATGCACAGATCTTTGAGGCTTGGGAGGGGAACCCTCCCAGACCAAGCACTATTCCATTCCAGTGTAGCTTTTACCAATTCTTGTGGGACAGCAGATGCTGTGACTATGATGGGAGGAGCAGTTTGGAATGCGTACTGCTGCTGCGGACCCTGGATTTAAGTCCTGATCCTGATGCGCCATGAGAAAATGCCATGACTCCATGAGCGGTAACTCTTTTTTATTCTCTATTAAAAGAGATCAAACAAGCACTTTGTGAGTACAGCCAGCCTCTCTCTCAGAACCTGGAGAAAAGGGCAGGCTCCGAGATGCAGTCCACCAAGGCAGCCAGGTAAGTAGTCCTATCCTGGAATAAGACATGCTGGGAAATAAAAGCAAGGGGAGGACTAGCTCAGTGGTTTGAGCATTTGCCCCCACTAAACTCAGGATAGTGAGTTCAATCCTTGAGTTGGGGATCTAGGGAAAATCCATCAGGGAGGGTACTTGGCCCTGCCATGAGGGTGAGGAAGTGGACTCAATAATCTCTCAAAGTCCCTCCAGTTCTATGAGACAGGTATATCTCCACATAAATCTTGTCTTTTCCACAAATAGGCTAAACATATTAGGAGCAAGGCTGTGCTCATGACCTTTCCTAGAAGGTGCAGAACAATTAAATCAACTGCCTGAATTTTTCATGCCTTTGATTTGTTTTTAATTACTTTTGAGGCAGACACCTCTGAGGAGCGTCTGAATTAACCTAGGGAACTATGGATCTCTTTGGCTGTCCACATGGAGAGGCTTACATAAAGAACCCAGGCTGGGGAATTTTTTTTCTGAACTCCAATATATGTATTTGTTTAGCTTGACACTCATTATACGCTAGATCTTTGCTTTTATTAAAACAGAAGGGCAAGACAAAACTCTCTGAAAGCCAGAGACTCCGGCTTTCAAAATGCTGGAGCTCCTGCAGTATAACTAATGAGTAGGAGAGTAAAAATGAGTTTTCCCCTCTGTTTCCATGATGCAGGCTTCCAGGCACTTAGCAGGTACAGTCTGGCATAGTTCCAGTGGAACCAGGCTGATTTATATACGCTGAGAATTTGTCACTACATGTCAAAAGTGGATGCCAGGAGGAAGGTTATTACATTTTTGGCCTCTGAGCCATTGGGATTTTTAATGCTGTACTCCAATTGATTTGTCATTTGATTTTTTTAACGTAAAGAACAAAAGGTGAAAACGTACATCTCCCCACTGGTAGAAGAGTTTGGCTGCATTCCACTGCAGCTTCTGGTTCCGTTTGTTCCCCACTATCGGGGATCGCCCCCGGGACAGGCCTTTCTTAGTGATGTTCACATGGTGCCCCTTCATCCACTCTGGCCAGTTGCCACGATTGCAGCGGTGAACGAAGCGAGCACATTCAAGGAACAGGGCTGCTCTTGCCACCACAGGTGCTTCCTGAAATGATTGGAAAATTACATTAAAAACCATGAATCAATCAATTCCACTTAAGAGTTGGCATTATTTGGACCGGTGTGCAAATAAAAAGCAACTTTCTCTGGAGGACCACAGTTAATGTGAAGATCCTTTGGATAAGTTCTCTGCTAGCATCAAATCCATGACCTCTAGTTTTCTTACTTAGGACACAACACCAGGTCCATTAGCTAGGAATTTCTATGCCTTGGTCAGCCACTAGATGATGGCAAAGATCTACACTTATATTAATATGATTACAATAGCAGATGTCTATTGCTTTCTAATCATCCTTAATGCCACCTTGTTTCCTATAACTGGTGGTTTACCTCAGTCATAATGGAGAAAGAGAAAATGGGCTGGCTAAGAGTGTGAAATAATCCGAAATGTGCCTGAACCAAACCACTAGATTTGAATACTTCTGAACCTTGGGGACGTTCAGATCCAGATGTGGATTGTGTGTCTGTCCCCTAAATCTACAACACACCAATATAAATGCATAAGATGTTTTGGGTTGGCCAGAAGGGAGAAAATAACATTAATATAAATCAATCAATCAATCCCCACTAGTGTGCATGCTGCAGATATAATATACCCTACTTTCATTTACTTTCTAGTTCTTCCTGCATACTAATGATAACTTTTTTTGAAACATTTTTATTGGTTTTTGCAAATAATATGTCCACATAGCAAAAATAAACATATATATGCAAATCTTGACATGGTGTTTTTCTTGACCTGTTATAGCAGTATTTAGCTGCACACCGTGCCATGCTACAATTAACTGTTTCCCTATTTTATTAGAAACCCTTTTGCATAACTGCTAAAACTGATTCAACTGAAACTTTCCCCATTGTAGTGAGCCAAATTTTCAGACTAAAATGCCAGTTTGGGCACATGTACAACAGCATTCGCATGCATGGTCATGTGTTGTGTTGGGTGACAAGGATGTGGATGCCTTCCTGGAGGATTGCTGGTGGCCAGCACGATCTGTACTGACAACAATTAGACACGGGAAGATCAAATTCTCTGCTTGTATAAATCGGTGCAAAACCACTGACTTATACAGGGTCTGCCAATTAATGTCAGCAGAGAATTTGACCTGAAGCCCTAACAAGGCTTATAGCAACCCTCAGTTTAGACACCAGCATGCTGTTTGTTGAGCTACTCTCATCTTTGGCCAGCATGGTGAAAAGACAAGAAAACCGAACTTCGTAGCACTGTCTACATGGTGCTTAGGTTAGTGCAATGATGTTGCTCAGGGGTGTGAACATTTCACACTCCTGAGTGATGTAGTTATACCAACAGGGATCTGTAGAATAGGTCTGGTGAAGGTGTTTCAAGGGAAAAGGGGACTGAGGCAATTAAAGATAGAGTGTATGGGAATAACAAGAGTTAAATAAGAAGGATGGGCCAGTAGCTGAAGTGCTGGAATGGGGGCCCTCAGTCCAACTCCCTGCTTTACTACAGACAACCTGCATGACCTCGGGCAAATAAATTTGAGTAACTGAGGAACACAAAGAATATCTGATTTATGGAAATAATTGCACTTCCTCTCCTCACAGGAGTGTTGCAAGGATTAAAGGTTGTGAGGTGCTAAATTACTGCAGTGATGGGATTAACAGAAGTACCATGGACAGAC
>JANRFK010006693.1:7584140-7614594 GCA_030068395.1 Apalone spinifera
CTTCCTGAAGGGAGGTTCCAAAGAGGATGGAGAGAGGCTGTTCTCAGTGGTGATTGATGGCAGAACAAAGAGAAATGGTCTCAAGTTACAGTGGGGGAGGTCTAGGTTGGCTATTAGGAAAAACTATTTCACTTGGAGGGTGGTGAAGCACTGGAATGGGTTACCTAGAGAGGTGGCAGAGTCTCCATCCCTAGAGGTTTTTAAGTCTCGGTTTGACAAAGCCCTGGCTGGGTTGATTTAATTGGGATTGGTCCTGCCTTGGGCAGGGGGCTGGACTTTGATGACCTCCTGAGGTCTCTTCCAGCTCTATGAGTTTATGATTCCTTGAATTACAGGTGAAAGGAAGAACTTCTCACTATTGAGAAATCTTACAGAATGTTCAATAATAAAGCAATTTAGAACTTTAGGCTAAGGACTCTAAGGTACTTCTACTTAGCAATGTTGCGCATCTACATAGCAAGCCATTATTTCGAAATAATGTTGAAATGGAAGATTTCTTACTCCAACTCCTGCAACCTTCATTTTACGAGGAGTAAGGGAAGTTGGCCCTTGGCCAACTTCTCTCTTTGCCCCCTCACAGGAGGGCCTGCCCTGCAGTCTTAACTCTGGGCTACATTTTGATAGTGAGGGGAAAAAGGAGAAAGAAAAGGAGGGGGACATTAACCACCAGTCTGTTTTGGGTTCTTTCTATAGTCCTGATCACCTAACCAAGAGGTCCCGGACCACACCACTTCCCGGAGCGCCCTTTGGCCGGCAATGGTGACCACAGCCAACAAGCTCCGTGATCGTCCATACCTGCGGAGGCACAGGTAAACAAAGTGCCTCGTGTCCAGCTACTGGCTTGCCCTTGCAAGCCGCAACCCAGAGTTTGAAAAACCTGACCTACCCTGCTGTTCTGGGACTTCATCCTGCTCCCACTGAAGTGAATGGGAATTTTATCATTAAGAACATAAAAACGGCCATAGTGGGTCAGCCCAGTGTCCTGTCTGCCCACAGAGGCCAATGCCAGAAGCCCCAGAGGGAGTGAACAGAACAGGTAATCATCAAGTTATCCCTCCCCTGTCACCCATTTCCAGCCTCTGACAGAGGCTAGGGACACCATTCCTACCCAGCCTGGCCATCTCATTCAGGTGAATGAGAGCAGGATGAGTTGGCATTGTTATTCATCCAGAAACTGATTCCTTTCCATCCCCAAAGGCAAACAGTTGCCAGCAGCTAATGGGGCAGATCCTCAGCTAGGTAAACTAGCACATCTCTGTTTGCTTCCATGGAGTTAGTTTGATTTTCACTAGCTGAGGATTTGCTCGGTTAGTGGAAATCAGTGGCTGTCCTAAAGAGAGAGCTGCTCCTCCACAGGGACGAGATGTTTACAGCTCCTATTAGCCATGGATCACTATTCCGGGCTGTGGGAGCTCCAGGAAGAGGCACGGACCAGGGCACCACTTCCGGAAGCTCCTATTGGCTGAAAACTATGATCCACAGCCAACAGGAAATGCAACTGCCTGTTCCTGTGGAGGCGTAGATAAATATAGCGGTGGCGGCATGCCACAGGCTAATCCTGGGGAATCAAATCTGCCCATTTCAGTACTAGGAAGGGACTGTTTTTGGTACAAGGGTTTGTCTTGCCCTCTACCACTGGCAGGGGCCACAGAGATTATGAAGTCTGGTTTCCCCTCTTTCCTCCCATGCTTGCCGATGATGAGAGGAGCTCAACAAACAGGAAGCCAGTGTCTAAACTGAGGGCTGCCATGAGTCTCTCAGGCAAGTCATCGGCCTGAAAGCACGGGACTCACTCAGGTTAAGGAGGAGCATTGTCAAACTTTCTTACTGACTTAGGGTTTGGGTGGAAATGCAAAGATGTAATTCATAGCAAGCGTGACATCTTTGATGACAAGACCCTGGTCCTGATCTCATTTACACTGGTGTGAATTAGGAGCATGGTCACTCCCTGGAAGTCAGGAATGCTTCAGTGGTGTTAGTGAGATCAACATTCAGGCCTTATCACCTTCTGTATGAAGCTAACATTAGAAAGACATACTCCTACTTGGTTGATACTGCTATTCCCGACTCTGTGATTCCTGTGCAAGCCTGTACCTATGATGGCAAAATGAGCATGTACAGCCATGGTATAACATCAGATCATGTCAAACGTCATGTCAGAGAATGTAATATATCATAAAAATAGCCGAAGCAATGGAGGAGGGGAATCAAACTCTTTGTATGTGTTTTTAAAACAAACATAATAGAATGTCAAGATACAAGGTTTGTCTCCTTGATAACAAGGATCAGGTTGGGATGACTGCATGATACTTGAAAATATAATATCCTCTTATTAAAGCACTCTTCAAACAACCATCACTGCTTTAAAAATTGCATTAGGATCAAGTATTATTATAACTATTTCTTTTGTTGAGAAAAAGGGACAGCATCTCTTTAGCGAATAGCATGCAGACGTTAGACATGCAAACACAGAAGAAAAGAGATAATTAAAACAAGGTTTATATAGAGTTTTCCATTCCATTGGTGCCGAATACTGCTAAAATTGTTATATGGTCACAAACTGGACAAAAGAACTGATAATAATTATGAAATGAAAGATTTACACACCCTCTTTTGGACTAAATCTTTGTTTTTGAAGTAAATATAACATTTTCAAGTGTGCTGATTTGGTTTAATTTGACTTTGTTTTTTAAAAGTCCAAATGTTATATTACTTTAATTTGAAAATATTTGCTTTTTTATTTCCAAGTTCTCCACATTTGCTAGAAATTTAAGAAAGAAAGAAAGAAGAAAGAAAGAAAGAAAGAAAGAAAGAAAACCCTCATTTCTAACCATCTTTTTCTTCTGTGTGATGAAGCTTGGATGGGTATCTTCGGCAGATACGCCATTTACCAAGACGCTTGAAGAAATTCTCCTCTTCGTCTCGTCCATTCTCCAGGCCAGCTCCTGGTCCACCTTCTGACAGCTTCACTGCACTAGTGAATTTCACCTGAACAAGTAAGGAGATAAGATTCATGTTCTGATGTGCTATGATTTCTCTGCCAACTTTGCCATGTCAATGTCATACGTAAGGACAGTGATACATTACTATAGCAACACATCTGGAACTGTGCCCCTTTGCACCAGCTGAAGATATTCTATGAAGTGTCTAGGTAACAATTCCCCTTTCACACAGATTTCATCCAGATATGATTAAGGGAAGAAGAGCAGTATGATCAACTAGTAAAAAACATTAAGTATATTCAGAGGACCTATATAACTCCTTGAAAAGAATTAGTAGGAGAAATGATAAGTTAATTACATTGACACTTCATTCCTGTGACACTGTTTATATGGAGGGCTAAAGAAGGCACGATGACAAATCCCTAGACAGCCTATGACAAAAATGAAGCATGGTGCACATTTAACCCAGTTTTCTTCTCTTCTCCAGAAGGAAATCTTAAGATGCTATTAGGGATGTAAAATTCTGATTAGCCACTTAACCAGTTAAACATTAGGTTAATCTAACGTTTAACTGGTTAACCGACTAAGTGGGATTCCAGGAAGGGGACTGCTCCAGCCCAGCTGAAGCAGCCCCTAGCTCAAAGGGCTCCTGCTTCCAGCCCTGTTCACATCCCTAGATGCTACTGGATATGATAGTTATTACATGCACATTCCCCCTTTTCATTGCTACAGTAACATCATTTTGCTGCCATCCTTATTGAATCTATCAAACTGCCTCGCCACTCTTAGCCTTCCAAATCACATGCATCCTCACAAAACTGTGCTTTCAGGAGTTCCCTGATTTTTCCAAAGTTGCTCTTCAAGTATATTTCTAGTGTGTCCTATACTACAGCACCACACACCACTTAGAGAAATACTGAAGGAGAATCATTACTGTCCAATTATGGACCTTCTCCACTCTGCTCCTCCCTCTTCTCAAAGGAAGAGAAAAAGTCACCTGAGATTTTTAATCTTTTTCCTTGAGGGAGCACCAGTCTAACTTTATGTTTAAGGGACAAATCCTGCTGCCTCCACCCTAGTGGGGTTATCTTGGCTAGATTTTGGGATGGATTTGGGAGGTCTGCACAAGGGAGAGCAACCTGATAGGGCACAGAGGGTAGCTTCACTAGATCTCTTTGCACGGAAGCATGCAGGGCAGGGAGGAGAGTGGGTGATTCCCACCACTGAGTGGGTTCGCTGGCTTTTCACTTCTGTGAGGGTTGGAGTGGGTGAATGCTAGGATCAAAGAACCAAAGACTTTCATTTGGAACAGCTTCCAAGGAGCAGCTGTGCTACCACTCCATAGCCCAGGGGAAGAACGTCCTCCGTCCCATCTTCCTGCAGACAGCATCCAGCATAATATCTTGGCTAGAGGAGAAGGATTAGATATGTTCCTAAATATGGAAAGACAGATGCCTCCTAGCTTTTGCAGATACAGAGTTGCACCACTATGGGCACTTTACTGAAAGTCCCAGCTGATGAGGGTTTTGTCCATGGGTCCCATCAGGTGCAATATCCATGCTGATCACAGTATTTTCTCTGGCAGCTGAAGTGATCTATGAAGTATGGATGTGAGTGGCTACCCAGTAAACATATGCTTATCGGGTAGTTGACTAGTCGCTTCCCCCCCAACTTTCTGCCTCTATCAGAGAGAGGCAGCTAGGGGGGAGTAGGAGCTGGTGCTGGGGGGAGCTGGCTTAAAAGCTGGTTACCCCCAATACTGTCTCAGGGGGGAGGGGAGCAGGGAGGCAGAGGCAGAGCAGGGGAACCAGCTGTAAGCCAGGAATCAACAGATTCCCAGCTCGGGCCCAGTCCCAGATGCTGCGCCTCTGCTTTTTAAATGTTTTAAGAGCTGCCAGGTTCTTAATACATTTAAAAGACAGGAACGCAGCAGGGGGGACTGGGAGCAAGCCGGGACAGCTGATTCCCAGCTTGCGCCCAGTCCCTCTGCTACGCCTCTGCCTTTTAAATGTATTAAGAGCCTGAGAGCCTTAATATATCTAAAACACAGAGCCACTGCAGGGTTAGTTCCCAGGGCCAGGAGCTAACCCCACTGCGGCTCTGCAGTTCTCCCTCTCCCCCCTGCCATGGACTACTCAATTAGCTGATTAAACACAATTTAACATCCCTGCTATGAAGTAGCCAGATTCTAGCCCTTTATCTTTTCTACTAATCTGAAATGACACATTTACCTTGGAACTCTGCCTGATGAAAGATAGACGATCTACAGAGCTGATATCCAGGAGGTCTTCCACCCCATCGGCCAACCCAGACAGGGAAGAGCGTTTCAGCCAGTTCCCTGATGCAGATAAAGCCAGTCAGGACAAATCTGAAATTGCTCCAAGCTGCATATATTAGTAATACAGACTTATTTCTCTATAGCACTGAACCAATCATACTGTGACATGAGAAATGGGTGAAGGATGAGGCTTGTTCTTGCTACATGCATCACAGATCATAGTTTAATTCTTAACACGTGAGGCTGAGTTTTCGGATTGTAAAAGTTGAAAAATCAGGAAGAGTCAGTAAGAAAGGATATTTATCCTTCCTTCCTTACTGAAGTCTGCATAGTAAGCTTCTCTTAGAGAGCAAGGATGGTCCAGTGATTGTTCTAGTTTAGAACTGGATTAAAGTCCCTGTTCCAACACTGTCTCTCCTGTGTGGCCCTTGGAAGTGTGTAAAATGAAAATAATATCACTTCCCTACCTCAAAAAGGCTGCAATGAGAATAAATATACTAAAGATTGAAAGGCACTCAGACTCTATGTGTCTTTGCTAATCAATATCCAACACACACATACAACCACACACAGAACAGATCTATTATCTTTGCACATGTAGTATAATATAATAAAGGGACATACATTTACCTATGGGGAGTTTGAGTTTCTTTCGGAGCGAGATCCGTCGAGAGCGGGAGCGGGAGCGCCTGTCGGTGGTTGTTCCAGAGTGAGCAGTGGTGCACTCTGACGTGTCCTGCTCTGACTGGCTGCTGGTATCGCTTGCTGCACTCTGCGACTTGAACATCTTCCGCCAGAAGTCTTTGCGTCCCAGAACTGCCCCTTGCATTTGCTCATCGCTGAAAGAGAACCCAACAGAAGGTTCCTCACTGTGGTTTGTATGCTGCTAAGCACATTTGAACAAGTTTCTCCTCTTCTTTTACCTCTCTTTGTTCCTTGGCACTTGTTACTCTAAAAATGTAAACGTATTCTTCTTGATGTAATTTCTTAAGTCAGAGAGCGTTTTCAGGATTGCATAAGGAAGACAATTTTTACCCTGGAGAGTTAACAATCTAAAAAGTCATTCTGTTTTTCTGTCATTATGCTAAAGAATTATTCCTTTTTTTGGTCCAAGTGACCACGAAAGCATAGGACTAATGCTTTTCAAGACTCTCTCTCTCTTATAAAGCTTTTGTATATTAAAATAATGATTTCAATACAGAGTGAAACTACATGAAACCATAGTTCTTAGCAACCTTTTTGAATGGTGACATCACAGTCTGAGACCCCCAACATTCTGTGGCAGGACGGTGAGCAGAAAGGCTAATTTTAATTTTTCTCTGGAGATTCAAATTTTCTGTTTTCTTTGTAATTGGATCATCAGAGAAAGGATTCAGAAAGCTTAGTAGTCAGTAGGGATGTGAGCGTGTACTCATGTACACAGTTAACTGATGAGCCTGGGCTCATTAGTTAACCCTCATGGTTACACTCAAACTCTCACCTGCTGCTGGAGGCAGCATCGCGGGGGAAAAGGGGAAGAGGCAGGAGCCAGTGTGTGTGGGGAGCCGGTTTTCAAGCTGGCTCCCCATGTGTACAGGCTTCCACCGAGCTGACTGTCACCCCTTTCTTGACTTTTCTCTTTTCTGTATTCTGGATTTTAGTTGTTCTGAAATAACAATGAGCGCATCTACATGGCAAGCCATTATTTCGAAGTAATGGTGAGCTGAAGGACTTCTTACTCCAACTCTTGTAACTCTCATTTCACAAGGAGTAAGGGAAGTCAAAGGAAGAGTGTTCTTCCTTCGACTTCCTGCTGTGTAGACAGCGCCAAAAGCCTAATAAAGCTATTTCAACTTCAGCTATGCAATTGACGTAGCTGATGTTGCGTAGCTTTATTAGACTTTTGCCCTGCTATGTAAACGTGCTCTAGGAGAATACAGACTTGAGAGGCATAAAAAGGGTGGTCAAAAGAACTAACTACAACATTCAGATCTCAATGTCAACCTCTATTTAATTGGTTTAGTGTTTGAGCCTTTTTCTCAATAAATCTTTTGCTACAGAAAGTTTGAACAAAGAATGACCTTGATACACTTAGCAGAGCAGTGACATGCAATAATCACCCTTAAAACATGGTCTAATTTTGATTTAACAATCTCATTATTTTCCCTCATTATTTACAATATTCCCTATACTTCTCTAGACTTGATATACGGAATACTGCAAATATTGAAATAAATTATGTAGCTTTTTGCGGGCTTGCCCACACTGGAACTTCCAGGAAAGTAAATTTGAATCCCTGCCAAAGTGACTTTAGTTAAACCAAATTAAAGCCATTTTAATTTGGAAGAACAGCACATGTAGGAACTGATCCATGTTAACTAATCCACTTAAAATTAATAGGTTTAGATAAGTTGTATTAATTTTCTTGTAAGTCTCCATGTAGGCAAACCCAAAGGCAACCGAAATGTTTCTAAGGGTGACCTTCTGTATTCCTGTTGCTATCTTTCCACTATTTGAGAGCACAAACAATATTGAAATAGTGACCTCAGCACACACATCTTAATTGTAAATCTATTGCACAAAATATACACGAGCTGCCTTGTCCACCTCTGATCGAGTCAGAATTGCAGAGAATGTTTAGAAATGAGGCAGAAACCTTGACCCAAAAATCTTGATCTGAGCATCTCCCAGCTCGGATAGGTTCAGACCCAGTATACTAGTCTTAACCCACCTCTGCTTACAATGCTGAAGAAAAACTAGTCTATTGCTGAGCCCTGTATTGTAGCTGCACTTATATCAGTGCTATTAAAAGATCCTATGGATGTAGGGGAATTATCTACTTTGGTTCTTGCTTACCAGCATAAACCAGGTTACTGGGTCCTTCACGGGGGAATGTCTATAGAAGATGCTCACAATCCTATCTGCAAGAAGACCCATTTGAGCCCAAAATGTATCAAAAGCTGAGCAGTGTTAGCCAGGGAAAGGAAGTGGCTAAACTCATTGGGAGAGAGTCGACTTAATGCATCTACTGGCAGGGCTTTTATGTACTAAACCTACGCTGCATCCAATATAACCTCTGGTGTAAATCCACTTCCAGAGTACAGCATTACACCCTAGAGCAGGCAATGTAATTTGCCCCATCTGTGATGTCTCTTGGCCCACAATTTTTAATCTTTCCCAGCCCACTACTCTGAATGGTAGGAACAGTTTTACCTCACCACCAGCATGTCATCTAAACGTGTGGGTTATCAGTCTCCCAGGGCACATGGCATGATGATTTAACCATGAATGGGAAATCAATGCCTACAGAAAACCGCTGAGGCCACATATGAGTCTTCTATGACAGGTTTCTAAGAGTAAAGAGTAAAACTAGAACACCACAAAAACTAACTGAGTTGAAACACTTCTAGCAATATGAGATTTTCAAGAGCCCTGATTTTGCTCATTACCTTCAGACTGGGCAAAACCTCCAGCTAAATCAGACTAAAGCATAAATCAATTCACCATTAATTTGTTTTATTTAACTACTCTTACCATACTTGTTAACTAGAAAATGCTATTTCCCCTTAAACCACAGCTGGGCTCCTTTACAACCCATCTTCTCCCACTTGATCTTGCAATGAAGCCATAATGTTGCACTTGTGATTACATAATCATTTGCATGGAAAAAGAGATGATCCTCTGCAGATTCAGGTAGATGAGGAGGAAGAGGAGGAGGAGGAAGAGGAAAGATTGTGAGAAAGACAGAGAAATATCCCAGCTGGGGCCTATTGTCCCACCACAGGATATGAATAGCTTCAAAAGATATGTTAGGTCTTCAGAGAACAAGTGATATAGGTAAATTCTACTATCTTTTCTAAAGACACTCATCTTCACACATCTCCACTATAGGTGGCTAAAACAGCCAAGAAAGTTTCTACCAGAAAACTGGAAAGATGATACATAGTGCAAGAGGAAGCAGTAAATAACTAAAGATAATTTAATTACAGGTTTCACATCAATACTCTTCAAATATGTTAAGCCGTGTTATAAAGAGAACTGTGATCAATTAGTTTCCATGTTCATCGAAGATTAGGCAAGAAGTAAACAGCTTAATCTATAGCAAGGGAGATTGGGTTAGATAAGGAAAAAACTTAATCGGGGTTAGGACAGCTAAGTAGTGAAATAGGCTTTCAGGATGCCTCTTATTGGAGCTTTTAAAGAACAGGTTAGATAAATACCTATCAGGGATGCCCTGGGTTACATGGCAGGAGGCTGGACTAGATAACCACTAGAGGTCCCTTCCAGCCCTCCATCTCTATGATTCTATGAATATTCAATTCATTGGGGGAGGAGAGAGAATAAAATCAGTCTGATAACTCCCCCTCCCCCCCAAAAAAAGAAAAACAAAAGAAGAAGAAGATGCAGATGCAGAAACGGGAGGGGTTTCTTCAGAAATTTCAGCAATTTTACTTATTTTTACACTGTAAGTTCCTTGGGCAGAGGTCACCTTTCCAGTATGTATGTATATAAAACCTAGCACAATGGATCCCCAGTTTATAACTCTAGGCATTACATACAACTACAAAATAATAATAATAATAATAAGAAAGATGGTGGTGCAGCTCTGCTGATAAGTCAAGTACAACAACCCAACTGGGTGGGAAATTAACTGACCACTGAATGAATTAAGGGGCATGTAGCGTTAACTGACAATTGAATGAATTAAGGGGCATGTAGCTTTCCTACTAGTGTAATTTTGACATTCCCTGCAGGAGCAACAGCTAAGAACATTGAGAGCTACATAATATCACTTGGCATCATGTTTGGAGCAGGGACGCATGAACAGGGAATTGCTGTGATAGTGCGAATAAATGTTTTATATTTTGCTCTGTCACTGTTAAAATGCACTGACAAATTTTGTTGCAATTTTATTTTGTGCTGCCTTCCTCTTGTGATAGCCTGTAGTACCAGTTTTAATTTAATCTTCCTCTGAAATCAAATTTAAGCCATTATCCTTTGGGTGGTATTGAAAATGGGCAATTGTTGGACATAACCTTGAAGTTAGGCAGCAGCTAAATAAATGCTCAATACATTTCATGTATCACCCTCAAAGAGGAAGCCTAAAGGAGGAGCTGACTGCTGCTACCACAATGGGAACTGCTGAGGTACAACACATTTATTTACTTACTGCTCTGGTGTCTGCTGAGGACGGCTGGAGATGTAACTACGACATTCATCAGGAGCCGATGATGCTTGGCCTTTATCAATAACAACACTTCCCACCTCGGATCTATGAAGACAACACAGATGGGCAAATATAGCTAACAGGTGGCGTATCTTGCATCTCATATAACTAATGTTGTTCCCTGATCACTGAATCCAGCGCATCTGCAGATCAAATGTAGATGTGTGCCTCCATTATAACAGCCTGCATACCTACGCACATATCGGCAGCAGAAATATACAGGCACAGGGAATGAAGGCCTAGATTAGAGCCCTGTGCAGGGCTTTTAAAAACCATGCTCCCACTATTATGGCAATAGATTCTGAGGGACCCACAGGATCCCAGTCCCATGCAGGACTCTAGCTATTATTTACAAAAGCTACAAGCATTTTTGGAAACTATATTTTGAGGGTGTTCAGTGTGAGGTGCCTTAAAGAAGACTGACCATCAGAAAGCATCAGCACTCTTGCTCAATGGTGGTCTGCATGTCTCTGAGACCCAGAATACCATGCAACAAATCTGATGCTGCCCACTTACATGAGACAAATGCATTTAGCTCCATTTGAATTTCCCTTTTGGATCCATACTTACTCTTTAATGCGACACATCCCAATCACAGGACAGCATTTCAAATTAATAAAGCAATGTATCAGAACTAGGTTTCTTTTATATCATGCTCCCCATATCTGAGTATAGGCATTCTGACAAACAGCTCTTGGCACCTCAAGCAACTGATGCTAATACTAGGCCAAGCGGGTGAGGGATTTGCAATCATCCCTTCACGTTCAACCTCCCCCCCCCCTTTTTTTCTGCCCCCTGAATTTCCACAGCTTTGCTATCCTACCTCCTATATATCAGCTATTTCTGTTGGGATGCACATTTTTCATGGGCTACTTCCACAGCTGCCTCACTCACTTTATTAAATTTTAAGTGTGGCTGCTGACACTGCCACACTCACACTAGGTGCTAGCGTGTCCTAACAAGATGAAAACAAACAGCCCTTTGGACTTTCTTACATTTGTGTTCAGCATAATAAGTTGTACAGTATATAAACCATTCAGACACAAATCCCTCCTAGACACAAACTTTTTGCTCCCCAGAGGTTTCGGCTCCTGCTCAGTTGTTTCATCTGTTTTCTTCCCTGGAATTAACTTTTCAGCACTGTCCAATAGGGCGCTGAGTGCCACCCTTCTAAAAACATTCCCATGAGCCTCTTTGATAAATTGGACCAATTGTCGGATGTCACAGTACAATCCCTGAATGACAAAGAACACAGAGAGAAAGTTAAGTTACTCGTCAGTAGGTATACAAGCAGAGAGGGTAATAAATATTCTTCTTGTATGTAGCCAGCTTGACGCACTAGTTCCCGAAGAATTGCATGCCTTAGTAATTTTACCTGCTGTTTTCTAACTTGCTCTATACCTAGAGGTTTATGATTTCTTGTTAAGGCCAAATGTTTCCCTTTCTAAAGAGAAATAATTTAACTAAGGAGAGGTTGCAGCTATCCCTCACATTGGTCTATTAGCCATCATAAGCCATAAGCATGTTATTATTGTTATAGAGGGCATGTTCTGTAATTGACTATGATGGTTTTAAAGTACGCCAGGGGTTCTGTACCCCAGGATCTGGGAGCTGCAAAGGTGATTTGAACCCTCTTTTGTCCCAGGGGGTATGGGCAATCGCAGCTGCCATTGGCAATCTCCGGTCCTGGCTAACGGGAACTGCAGGAAGTGGTGTCCCAGCCCGCACTGCTTCCCGTTGCTCTCATGGCCTGGGAACCGCAATCCACCGCCAACAGGAGCTGCAACTGCCTGTGCCTGCAGTAGTGCAGGTAAACAAAGCGCCTCCCGGCCAACTAGTAGTTTGTCCTTACAAGCCACGACTCAGAGTGTGAAAACCCCTGTTATCTCATTCATAACCCATCATCTTGAAATGCATGACAAATCCTAGTGAAAAAAGCAGAGTGACACAAAACTGCACGCCGTGCTTTGAAACCTGTTGGCCTTTCAGATTTTTTTAAATTATTTAAATGGATTATGTCACGACAATAAGGAGGAACGATTCATACATTTACCAGTCTAGCTCTCACAGTTAGATTTTTGTTTACTTCAGTACATTTGCATGTACAACTGTAGCCCCTAGGAGGAGTTGGTATGGAAAGGATATCCCTATCCTTCAGGGAGAGATCTTTCCAAAGGACTCAACTTCTATTTCAGGAGATTTCCTGAGATCCCTCAGTCTATGCTATAAATTCCAGCTGTGGAACTACGTGACCAATATTCAGATCATTCGATGGACTACTCTCATGTTTGAAGTTAGGCATGTGCTTATGTACCTTGCTGAACTGGGGTTTCAACCACCTACTTCTTTACCCCTGGAAAGGCACACATCTTTTCTAGTATGCCTTTTCTTCCTAATTTAGCCCATAGTAGGTGTTTGCCCTCTTCTCAAAGCTACATATTAGTGTAGTACAATTCAAAGTCTTTGCTCAGAAAGAGTTCCAAGGGAGAAACACAGAGATACAGCAGGTCAGGTTTGAGTTAACTAGCTAGACTGTTCTTGGAAGGCTTGCACCGCTTCTACCAGAACTTGGTGACATTTAGCTCATGTAAACCAGCATATCTCCACTGAATACAATGGAACTATTCTGATTTATCCCAGGTGCGATAATAATAATAATCTAGCCAATTATTCCTAGCCCCGGTTTAGTGCTGCTAGAGTTTTCCTTTCATTAACATCAAATTCGCAATGAAACAATTACACAAATTAAATCCTCATTTGCAGACAGAGAGGCTCAAAGACCAAATTCCAGCTGTGGAACTCCGTGACCAATATTCAGATCATATGCTGGCTGGATGAGATTTGCTCTCACCGACTGACACCTGAAGGATGATTTTTTCTTAAACCTGTCTAGCTACCCAGGCCAATAAAGTCTCATTGAATTGAACCCTCATTTTCAAGCCCAGCTGCTGTATGAGAGTGAGAGGAAATTCGGCTTGTAAAGCCTGCACATAAATCCTCACCAAGTTTTCAGGGCTATGCAGTTCATGTGTAGTGGAAGCACAGCGAGTGATCAGTGACTTGAACATTGCGCTGACAATAATACCTTCCACACTTTGGGCTGTAGACTTGTTGTCCATTGTGGTGAAGTTATTTCCAAATCCAGCCTTGTCTGCAAAATGCAAGAACAATTAACCACATGGTTGAGATGCGTTAACAAATTATAGTTTAAAAATAATTATGTATTTAAATATGTAAATTAGTGGGATGCCCTCACTCTTAACCATGTGTTCAATGCTGGTGACTAACTCATAAAGAAAACAGCAGATATATGTGGCACAACTAAGAAGAGGGATACAAAAATCTGCCATTTGAAGAGAGATTGAAATGATCAAGGCAGTTTATCCTCACTTTATTGCCTCTCTAAAATAAGGGAATACAAAACAACAAATGGAATATGAAAGGTAATTCAGGTGTTCCTGTTTTCCGGCTCATATAACACAGAGGAAGGGGGCATTCAAATAAACTGAACAGCAACAAGCTTAAAACTGATCAAAGGAAATTCTTTTCAACCAATGGAATGCTGCTATCACAAGGTACTTCAGAGGCCAAGATTTTAGAAGAATTCAAAAACCAGATTAACCCTACATCAGGATGACAAAAATATCCACCGTTTCTTTAGAGAGAAAAAAACATTCAGAAGAGGGGGCTTATTCCTTGATGTTATAAGCCAATATCCAACTGATGGATATTTAGAAGAAATATGCCCTCTGGGCAGGTTATTTCTCAGTTATCCACTATGGTGCTTCTTGCACCTTTCTCTGGAAGCGACTGGAATCACAGACAAGGGGTACATCTACACTAACCCCCTAGTTTGAACTAGGGAGACTAATGAGGGCAACTGAAATTGCAAATGAAGCGTGGGATTTAAATATCCCGCGCTTCATTAGCATGTTCCCAGGTGGTCGCCATTTTGGAAACTGACTAGCCCGGAACAACTGCCCACGTCTACATGCGGCAGCGAAACGGGAGTTCGAAGTAAAGCCCTTAACTTGAATTAGCTGTTAAACCTCATTCCACGAGGAGTAACAGCTAATTCGAGTTAGGGGTTTACTTTGAATTCCTGTTTCACTGCCGTGTGTAGATGCGGGCAGTTATTCTGGGCTAATCAGTTTCCAAAATGGCGACCGCCTGGGAACATGCTAATGAAATGCAGGATATTTAAATCCCGTGCTTCATTTGCAATTTCGGTCACCCTCATTAGCCCTCCTAGTTCGAACTAGGGGTCTAGTGTAGACGTACCCAAGGAGAAGAACTTCTTGTGTGTTTTGATATGGCAATTCCTACATTCCAAATGTCTCCCATTAGCTACTTGTGCACACACCGATCAATGAACATGTATCATCATCATAATGATACACAGAATTGTTTGTCTCCGTTAAAAACACTGGACCTACACTGTATGCACATACATATAATGCTCATATTTTTGTTTACATGATCTGCTTTAGAGATTTGCTGCCTCACCTTAGGCACTGCAGAGAGATTTCATGCTCAATTTTATCTCCATTCAGAATAAACACAGAACACACAGTCCACTCCAGCTGGCATTCGGTCAAGTCATTAAGCAGAAAACCGCCTGCCTGAGGCATAGTTGAGAGAAAATATTCCTTCATAAAGCCATGAACAAACAGGTAGGAGGCATCAAAAGAGGGGGGACAAATGCTTCTCTCATTCTAATTGTACTCTAAACAAAAAGAATGTATAGGGCCAGACCCTCAGGCCATGTAATCTGAATTCATTCCAGTGACTAAGGGAGTGATACTGATCTACACCCACTGAGGATTTGACCTTGTAATTACAGTTATTTTTTGCCTTTAGAAATTCACTGTGAGTTTTTGAAAATGGCAGCCTGCATCCTTGATGGTGGAAAATGACACTACCATAAAGGTGATATGATGCCAGCTATACTTACTGTCAGTGACTGGCTCCATGCAGAATCCTAGCAAAGCATGAAGGAAATCTACTACATTATTGAGGGAATCTCTGTTCACATAGTCTCTCATGGTCTGCCGGAACTGCATTTTATCCAACTTGTACAGCTTTGTGAGGCAATTCTGAGCCTGTGAAGACATTATAAAAATGAGAGGTATCTTCTTGAGTTTTGATGACAGTTGCAGGGTCCTTCAAGTGTGTTTCTGCCCTTATTTCACCAATACTGTGTTTTCAAAAAATGGCAAAAAAAATCATATGCCACAACGAGATATGATCTTTCAGCTGATGCCAAACATAGTAGTAGGAGCCATTACACCATATTAGCTTTTGGATCTGATGTTAAATCAAGCTTACTCCTTTCCTCTTCTTGCAGCCTCCAAATGGAAGTTAAAATTACACTGCAGCTGAAATAACTAGGAACCCATTTACCCTGGCCAATATTTACAGTATAAATATTAAGAAAAGAGGCTCTTTTGAAGGGGTTTCAGATTTTGAGCCTATGGCCCAGATCCAGCCCTCTTCCTGTGTTTACCTGGCTCTAATAACCAACTCAGATTCTGCAGACTGCAAACTTTTATTTTAAAAAAATCAGTATTGACTCTTTATTGCAAAGTTAATCATCACCGTGTGACCCAATGCCGAAACCCTGATATAAATCTGAAGAGATGGGCAAACTATCCTATTTCTTGCAATGTGCACTTGGTTCTGATGCCTAGCGGTAATAGTGTAATTTTCAAATAACTTAGATGCACAATTTGGCATGCAGTTACCACAGCGGTGCATCCAAAACAGCCTAGCCAAATAACAATAGAAATAGCGATCATCCCAAAACTTCACTATAAACCTCTTTCCATAAAGACCCCAGCATGTCCCACTGAGGCTAATTGGATTATTCACATGCTTAAACGTAAGCATCTTCCAAAGTGTTTTACTGGAGCAGGCCTAAAAGATGTAAAATTTAACCTTCATTTTACTAACTATAAGTTTGGTTGATATGTTCGGATCATTGTGGATCCTTGTTCTTCGTGTGAACCTCCCGTTGCTATCGTTGGCTTTTCTGCCACCCAATGATGGCTGGACATGACACTAGCATTGTAGCCTGGTCTCTCTGGTATCATAACTGCAAACAGAATTTAGCCTGCTCCACAGAGTGGGTCTGATAGCCTTGCTCTAAGGCTTGATCCAATTCCCACTAAGTCCTGGGAAAGGCTCCCATTAACTTCAACAGACTTTGGATTAGGCCTCTACTGTTCAAGAGTATAACGTGAAGTACTGCTGACTGCATTGTGGATGCTAAGTTTGCCCACATAGTCACCATCAGAATCTTCCTTACTGCTTTGGAAAGCATTTTGGAGAAGCGTATGCAGGAAGACACTATATAAAAATAAATTATTTTCAATTTTTTTCTTAGTTTTACATCCCTGGCAGTTTGTATAAACAGGAAAATCTTGGCACAAATTACAGTGTTGGTAAAAAACAGGAGAGTTGGTGAATTAGGGTATAAAACAAAACAACAACAAAAACCAGCACACAGACATTTGGAATTGCCTGATGACTATTTTGTATTTTCAGTTTAAAACAAAATTCTAATTTTTGTCTCCATAAAAACAACTAGCTGGATCCTCTAGTGGAGTCCAGCTGTTCTGCATTGCACTTGTCAGCATAATCTGGATGTAAAGATATAGAACCCAGTCTGAGGATCACACTTCTGCAAAGAAGTATAGGTCTGATTTAGAGACTTGTTTTTACTCTTCATTCCTGCTTCCAGTATAGTTTTGACAAGGAAGCACTGATAGGACGTCCCTATGCCATACCAATCCTCACCTGTGTCTTTGGCCTCTTGTGGCCATTACAGCCCAGCACAAATTAAAACAACTTTTTAACTGGCCCAACCAGAAGAGCAGGACCAGCCTACACAGAGCAGTTTTAGAATCATGGGAATAAAAAGGAGAATTTTAAACACAGGGCCAGCTACTTAGGTACTCTGTGTTCCATCCCTGGCTCAGTCACAGACAATATCAAGTCATGGGCAAGGGCAAGTCACATAGGCCTGAACTTTTTAAATGTCTTTAGAGATTGCGGAGACTTAGGCATTGTAATACTAAAAGCACCAATGCCTAAAATACCTTTAAAAATCCAGGCTTTCGTTTTTCTGCGTCTGTTAAATAGGGATAATACTTCTCTACCACATGTCGCACTCAGCTACTATGGTGATGAGGCAATAAAAGATACTTAGATATGAAGATCTGACCCAACCCAGGATAAAAATCAGCAATCAGTACCTTCAGGAGTCCAATCTTTTAAAGTTCCAGTCCTTATTCTGAGGTTTTACAGTATGAACCAGTCTCTCAGAACTGGTAAAAATGCACAATAAGTGGCAAGGAAACATTAATCAGAACTAGAATCATGCAAACAAACTGCAAAGTAAACTGAAGGAAACAAAAATACATCTGCATTTTGCAATGTAATCTAACACTTTGAGAAGTGAAACTTATCCTGATCTCGACTGGAGCTTGTCATTTTTTTGTGGCAAACAGAAAATTTATCGGAAAATGCATGTGGGGATACTGAAACTATTAAGCGAATTTGGCAAACTGTTTCAACTGAAACAAACTATTTTGGAAATGCTGAAGCAAACAATTTGGAAAGTGTCATTTTGACTTGACAATTGAAATGTTTCATTCAACCCAAATCAAATTCTTCAGCTTTTCATTTTAGCAAGAAAAAAATCAGTTTGAAACAAACTGATTTTTTTCATGTTTTTTGGTTTGGCCACCAATCCAAAAAAAAATCAGTTATTCACTCAGTTCTAGCCTTGAACACATATCACCTTGAGGTACAGGATATACAGCTAAATGCTTTGAATTCAAGGCTCAGTATAAAAATGCAATATATTGCATGCAGATCTACTGTCAGCTTTTAACAAACTGAGCCAGTTAACGGTCTAGGGGAATCCGATAACACTCCCTTCTCCCACTCTAGACCTGGTTTATAGCCAAGTCTCAGTCCCACCTTCACCTCCACTTTTGTGGGTACAGTCTACACCTGCTAACGAAGCCAATGTAAATGCTCACTGCAGCGAACATGGGGGCCAATAAAATACATTTGTGAGACTGGAGCTTTAGAATGCTTCTGTGTGGCAGGACACTTGGCCTTGTGATCCCATTGAAAGCCTCTAGACCTGAGTTGTAATTCTCTGGGATGCAATCACAGCAATATCTGAGCAATTCTGGGACCTTTATGCTGGTCAAAAGGCCAGAACCTTGGTAAAGCTACCCAGTAGTGGAGGAGGAGGTTTTTTGTTGCTCTTCTGCAAAAGAATGCAGTACAAAAGCATGCCTGGCGCAGAGTGAACGCTGGCTATTTGGGGATGCTGGAGCAGCCCACAAGCAGACCTTCTAGGCTAACTCGGGGCTTGTCTATACTCATGAAATTTTGTACCAACGTAACCAAGGCGATATAGTCACCATTGTAAACTTTCCCACTGTCGCCATGCTGCACCTGTGCACAAAGTGGCTCAGCTAGTGCAGTGTGTCCATGCTTTGCAAATCTGCAAGGCAGACAAGCTTCCGGGGCTGCTCTAACTTGTGTTGGGCACAAGACCTGCCCCTAGCAAGGCCAGGAATTTGAAAGATAGAAGGGTGGCTTAAAGCTGTCATTGCCTCCTCTTGGCTCAGCTGCAGTGTTCAGCAGGTGCAGCAGAGATTAGGGGCCAGCATTTAATGACAACTATAATGGAAGCCATGTGGAAGAGAAGACTGGGGAGTGTGTCAACATCAACAGGCACATTTCAGAGAGAAGGGGTAGGAGGGAGCTGGAATCTACTTTAGTTCTCTTACATTCTCCTGGAATACCTGGTGTCTCAGACGATCTCCAGAGAGCCCTCGGTGTCCTTCTCCACAGCCATAAGCACAACCCAGGGATTTCACTATTTTGATCAGCATTGTCAGTGCCAGTCTGTGAGTGCTTATGGGAGTGCTTTCATCCTAAGAGATGCAGAACGGAAACAATACCATGTGACACTGAGGTCAGGTAATTCATATCCCTTTAGCATTTGCTCAAAATTGTTTGCTACACATTTCAGCTTACAAACCATCCAATTCTAGTCTGAATAGTTAAGTAACTCTTGAAAATCCTATCGATTTCTCCTTATTCAAGCTCAGGGCCTAATCCTTCCAAAACATTGTAGTCAGGAGCACTGTAGTCAGGTGTCAATGAGGTACTTCTAAGCTTTCAGCTATCTGCCAGATGGTACGGATACGACTGTACTGCCTGCACTGATAGGGTGTGTCCACACCACATCCTAAACTCAAAATAAGATACACAATTTGCGCGATGCAAATTGCGTATCTTATTTCAATTGTATTTCAAAATAGCTTATTTTGAAATTTGGTGCATCTACAAGCTATTTCGACACATCCCTTAACCCTCATGGATTGAGGATTATAGGGATGCCGAAACAGAGTGCCCGATATCTCAAAAAATATTTCAAAATAATGGGCGCATTTAAAAGACACAGGGTAGCTAACAGCCCTTGCTGTCTAGACGTACTCATAGTGAGTACAGGTTGAACACTCTGGTCCGGAACACTCTGTATTCCAGAACACTCTGGTCCGGAAACATCTATAGTCAGGCAAGATTTTAGTTAGCCAGATGTCCATTTTTCATGGGCATGGCCAAGTTTCCCACGGTCCCATAAAGTTTGTTTATAGCCACTAGTGCTGACTCTCAGTGTTCTGTGCTGTTATTTAGCTCTAATTTAACCCTAAATGTCTTCTAAGCGCCAGTAAACAGTGGAAGACTAGCAGCATTACCAACACAATATTGACCTCCCATGGTTCTGAAAATTCTCTGGTTCAAAACCAATAAGGTCCCAAGGGTGCTGTGCTGCTTTACTGAAAGTAATCTGATTGAAATCCATGGGACTACTCGAAGTATTATTGAACAGAAGTAAGTGGGGCAGAACTGAGCCCTATGGATTTCAGGGGTCAAAACCGTACGCATCTAGTCAAGTTACAAAATGAAGACTGGGCCAGGGCACTGTCCCTCTCTTGCTACTTGTTTGCACTGTGCCTCTAAGTGCTACCATAAATAATAGAAAAAAACAGCAATAATTTGTCCTGTTTGTTTTTAAAAAGCACTTGTACAGTATGTGAAACAGCACTTATTCAGGGCACCAGAAATACTTGTTTTATATGAAAAACACATCCATGCTAGGTCCATTAGGGTTGCTTAGCAAAGCTACTTCCTGCATGTAGCCACAGCAAAGAGCGCTGAATTTTCCAAGGCAATGCATGCACTGGGTTTGCTGTGGGTACTGTGCTGACACAAATCAATATATTTTAGTGGTGCAAAGAAAAGAAAACCTAGCAGTTCCCAAAAATAGAGAGACAACAGGAAATGATAATTGCTTGCCCACATACATATACACAAATACATACACAAACTTAAAATACCTTATGCCACATGCATGTACTCTCTCTGTATTATCTGATACCCAAACATACCTTTTCTTGATTTTTATCATTCTTTTCATAAGGACCTCCACCTCCTCCTCCGCCACCTCCATCGGCTCCGCCACCTCCTCCTCCTCCACCTCCTCCACCTCCACCTTCTTCTCCTCCCTCATCTCCAGCTCCACTGACTGGGGGACCCCCGAATCCACAGGCTGAGCCGCCCGAAGCAGCCCCCTTGAGCTGGAAGGATCCCTCACTCGGTCTCTTTTCCACAGCCTCGTTTTCCTTGTTCTCACTCTTCCTTCTGACTTTCTCCACACAGGGCACCACACCAAGCTGCAGCAGGCACTCAACAATATTCAGCGCCACATCGCAGATACGGGAGCTGATGTCATGGTTTAAAACCAAGTAAACAGCCTTCAAAACCACCTGGAGAAAGAGGGCAACAATGTGTTTTGGTCAGACTTCTGTTCCATATTGTTTATTATCATCATTGTTTTGTATTTGTATTACCAGAGCGCATAGGAGCCCTGGTCATTTACAATCTAAATGTAAAGTCCAGAGGCAACAGGTGGGTATGCAGAACCCAAGGAAACAATGAGACAATACTGGTCATCATGATAGGCCAGTGGCCTAATCATTATCAAGTTTTTTTGTAGGCATCCCAGCAAAAGGGGGTTTTGAGGAGGGATTTCCAGGAGGACAGTTCATTTGTTTTGTGTATGTCCAGGAGGAGTGTAAGGGAAGAAAGCATGAATTTAACGAGTAGTAGATGGAGGATGGCATCACCAGCCAACAGGAAGCAGATGTCAACATTTCAAAGGTGAACGAGATGATAAAGATGGAAGGAAGAGGCCATGTAGGGCCTCGAAAGTGAAGATGCAGCGCTTTATGTGTAATGTGATAAGAGGAGAAGGAGGAGGCAGTGGAGGGACACAAAGACAGGGGTGACATGGTTGGAAGGAACACAAGCAGGACGAGATTGCATTCAAACAAGGGCTGAGAAATGGACATTGTAGTAGCTGAGATGCCAGACTATGACAGCCTGGACTAGAATTTCAGCTGTGGATGGGGAGAAAAGGCCGTATCTCAGAGATGCCATGTGGAAAGAACCAGCAAAGTTTAAATATAGCCTGGATGTGAAGCCCCAGAGACAGGTCTCAGCTGAAGATGACACCCTGGTTATTGACATGAGCCGCAGGCAGGATGGTGGAATGGTTTCAAGTGGTTAAGAAGGCAGGGAGGGGGAGTTCTTGTGGGGCGGAAAGATTAGGAGCTCTATTGTAGCCATGTTGATCTTGGGGTGGCAGCTAGACTTCCACGAGGAGACGTCTGTGAGCTAGGCTGAAACTTTAGTTTGGGTAGTAGGAGAGAAAGCCTGGAGTGGAGAGATAGTTCTGTGAGTTATCAACAATGAAGATAGCACTTGAACTTGCCAAAGGCAAGGCAAAGGTAAAAGAGAAGAGGACCTGAGAAGGGGACAGAGCACTGTGGAACTTTCCCAGAAAGCTGGCAGGGAGGATGGGGAGGATCATCCTAAAAATATGCGGAAGGAGAGATTAGAGAAGTGGGATGAGAACCAGGAGAGGTCCATCCCGGAAGCCCAGGGAGGACAGAATTCCAAGACACAGCAAATACTTTAAATTCAAGAGTTTGATTTTGACTGTCGTCTTCTCCCTTAGCTAATGTGAGAGTTTGGATTCACTTCCCAACTCCATCTGCTCACTCACTGTTGGGAAAGAAGAAGGTAATGATCTTCCAGAGCCAGGAGTTTGGAGGCTGATAGACTTTGCTGAAATTTTGACAAAGATTAATCTTTTTCCCTTCAAGGCAGTCCACCTCCCTCACAGACTTCTTATCTGCTATGCCAGTGTTAGAAACCTCTGGGATAACACTAGAAACTGACTCATAGGCTGTAAAAGCAGTGTGGTCTACTTGGTAGGGCAAGTGGGAATGCAAGTCAGGGTACTAATAATGTTCTACCACTGACATGCTGTGTAAACTCAGACAAGTCACTTCCCCTCCCAACCAACAGCCCAACCCAGCCCACCTCCTGGTAGGAATTCATAGGTGGTACTGTAATACAGGGATTTAATAATAATAATATCACTGAGTATGTCAGAATCTGCAAGGTAGATGCTTATGAGCTTCACCAATCCTTTTAATTTTAATTCCAACAAGATTCTATTAAACATGAAACTGAAATGATCTCTCTTTTTATTAGGACCAACTGCAAGGACCTGCAAGGTAGAGGCACTGAGAGGAGAGAACAGTTAACTGAGGAATTCTCTGCTTCCAAACAATTTACAAGCATTTTCGCATGCCAGAGGAGAGGTCATAAATGAAAAGAAACAGAAGAAAATGCTTTGTTATAATTTCTTTGCTTCCCTAGGTTTCAGTCAGAACTCTATGAGTGTATTCTGCCTCAGTGCACATGTATGACTCATGTTAAGAAGAAGAAGTTGCTTTACCCTTTAGTATTTTTGAATGACCTTCATGAAGTGCTGGAAGAGACAGTTATAGAAAGAGACTATGGAAACTAGACAATGTCCCTCATCTCTCAGTTTAGCTCAATGCACAGCTGTATTGATGGAAGAGGACAGAGGCTTTTTTTATTCCTTATCACATTTACCGAAAGATCCAGCATGCCATTCTTGTGAACAAAGTTGTTGGTTCCGTCAATGTGATCCGTGTCCTCCAGGCAGCTGTAATTGATGCAGGAGTCAGTCAAACTCCGTGGGAGATTGGCACAGGCCAGCGGCTCATGAGGCATTTCTGGAATGGGCACCTGGTTACAGAGCTTCCGCATGTGCTCGCTGAAGAAATCTGCGTAGCCCACATTGAATGAGGCCAGAGTGGTGTTGAAGGTGGCCACGGTGATGGTAGAAATCTGGGATCGCACTGTAAGACAGAAAACAGGCATCTTAGCCTTTCCTGGCTTAGTTACAAAACTACCCGTTCAGGCTATGCTTACTATTGTAATTAGTGCCATATGCAATAATGTATTTTTTTAAATTATTCCTAAATTTGTCAGCAAAAAGTATCTTAGAGATCAATTAGTAAGCCTTTCAGATACAGAGCTGACCTAGTGCATAACAAAATGCTCCTGAAATGAATTCATCTCAGACATGAGAAACCTGCAGAGCAGATTGGAAAAGTAAGCTCTGCCTGAAATATGTCAGCACCGGGGCCACAGGAGACATGCCCACACTGGTTTTGATCTGACACACATCCAGCCTTTCTGGGACTGCTCAGTATTGTTCAGAGAGGGACTTCTGAAAATGAATCCCAAAGGCTCACTTCATGCCATGCAAATCTATCTTCCTCTACTAACTCTGTATGCTTGGGAGCTCACTCACTGGAAATGGTGTTCCTATGCAAGGAGTAGCAGGCTGGTGTAACACCAGGAGCACTAAGAATCGCTAGTGGTATTGCTCCAAATTAGCCACAAGAGCCTCCCAAAGGAGAGAGAGGGAGAGAGGCTCTTTCCTATTAAGCCACCCCAGTCGTAACTAGCAAAGCTGGATCCAACAACAACATGCTGAACCCTTCCAAAAGGAGCAGCAGCACCTGCACTCCTAGGCTGGGCCTGGGAGCACTCCAATTTGCTGCCCAAGGAGGGCTGTGCTTCAAGCTATTAGCTAGCCTACATATCTAAAACTAATTCCAAACCATTCAGTTCCAGGCCTCCGCTTGGAATCTGGGGTAGGGTTGCCAGGTGTCCAGTTTTCGCCTGGACTGTCCATTATTCGGGTCCCCCATCCAGTAAAAAAACCCAGAAACTACCGGACATGTGAAATGTCCGGTATTTCCTGTTTCCCTCGGATGGAAGCCCGGTGGGGACAGTTTGCCCCTGCCACGTGTGGTGGGGACAGGGGAGTGAGGAGCGCAGCAGAGGCGTAGTGAAGGGGACACTTGCCCCTAGGCGCCACGCTAGGGGGGCACTGGGATGGGAGTGGAGCACACGCTTCTCTGGCCCACGTGACCCTTTGAGCAGAGACCCGGGAGCTGGCCACGTGATGCCTCCCTTTACACACCGTGAGCCGAGGCAGCCGGGCCCATTCCAGGATGAATGGATTTTATATTTCAGGTTTCAAAGGAAGAGTATGTTCAAATGACAAGGGGAGAGAAATAATGGTTCAAGTGGCTAGGATATCAGCCCAGGACTTGGGTAGTGTGGATTCAATTTCCTGCTCTGTTTGTGACTTCCTGTGTGACCAAGCACAAGTCCTCTAGCCTCTTTGTGCCTCAGCTCTCTATCTGTAAAGATAACAGTAGAGAGGTGTTCTGAGGATAATGACTGAGACATGCTCAGATACCATAGTCCTGGGGCCCATTTGAATACCATACAAGCTCAGAGTTATAAACACCTCAGGAATGGCAGTTATTCGTAACTCTGAACAGAACAAAAGTTTACAGCTAAACATTGACTTAATACAGCTTTGAAACTTTACTATAAAGAAGAAAAAATGATCCTTTCCCTTTTATGCTTAACACAGTACCATACTGTATTTGCTTTATTTCTTTTTGCCTCTGATGCTACCTGATTGTGTACTTCCATCACCAAATGAGGCGGTTAGGTTACTGGTCAGTTTGTAACTCTGTTGCTCATAATTCTGGGGTTCTACTATACCAGTGATAGATGGGAGGCTTAAATGTTTTCTGTGCTTGGCTAAAAGAGAAGCAGCAGCTATTGATTGTGCTTGGGTCCTGCCCTCTCCACCACAAAGCAAGAGAACTTGTTAGTACCAGTAATAACAGTATCAGCCTATTAAGACTGAGGTGTCTTGTTTAATTTTAGCAGCCCTACTATAGGAAAACGTTAGCAATGCTCTTGTCTTTTTGGTAGCTAGCTTTGTTACTGTAAGAGTAAGGAGTCTTAACTCTGATGGGGTGGGCCATATGCTGATAAGAGCAATTACACTCTTCTACCGCTGTGGCTTTTGCAGTTTTACATGGATATAGCATTTTTATCAACTTCCCAGAATTGCCAGCCCCAAGTACTCAAAAATTATGAGTCAGGTAAAAAAAAATTAACAAGATTATTACTAAAAAGCCCCATGACTTCTAAGCCAAATTCTGGGTGTCTTTGGCTTCTATTTCTTGGGCCTTATCTTGGGTTATTTTTCCAAGCTTTTCCTTGAAATCTTGTGAGTTAGAAATAAACTTTTTAGAGGTGAAAGCTGGGATTCTTTTGCAATCTCTTGATTCCAGCAGCTGGAACTTTTAGAAAACCATCAAAAGTTGTGAGAGACCCAATGAAATCACAAGAGTTAGCAAGACTGACTTCCTGCCCTAGACTTCTGTGTAGCGTTGCTGCACATTGTTAAAAAGGTGCTGTGTCCCATCCTACACCGGGATGCACATCCTTTAAGATGAAAGACAAGATACTTGTGAAAAATTATAATACAAAAGGAAGAAACAAACAATGAAGTATATAGAAAATCCAGAAAGGGAAAGAGGGAATTAGTCAGATATTAAGGAATGAAAACAATAAAACTATCTCAGCCTCCTGATGTTCACGCTCCAAGGAGGTATTTGCTCAGCATTATATTTGACGCACCTTCTTTGACTGTATTCTCTCCATGGCTGTTTGAGTGGTCAGGCAAGTCCGTGACCAGGGTGTGATGAGAGTGGGAATGTCTAGCACTCAGGCTCTCCATCTCTGTAGCTGTGTCAGAGCTCCCCCGTCTGGTGAACTTCCCTAGGATGAACACACAAAAAATACATGTAGTTTGCAAGTATAAGGGACACGTTAGTGTTAGATGCTGAGGTGTGAGAATGGCGGATGGGGTTCATTAAGATTAACAGAGGGGTCGCCGTGTTAGTCTCAATCTGCAAAAGCGGCGAGGAGTCCCGTGGCACTTTATAGACTAACCAAAATGATGGAGCATACGCTTTCGTGGGCAAAGACCCACTTCGTCAGATGCATTCGTCAGATGCATTAAAATTAACAGGAGTCCAAACTAGGTATGTAAAATCCCAATTAATTAGTTAACCAGTTAAACATTATGTACATTTAACATTAACATTAAACATTTAACAGGTTAACCAATCAAATGAGGGTGGGCGGTCCACGCTAAAGCGGCTCACCCAGCTGGAGCACCCATGCCCCCGGTATGTCAGGCCAGGCCCACTGCAGGCTGGGGCTGCTCCGTCCGGGTCCCGCGGGGCCGGAACAGCTGCTAGTTAACCATAACTGGTAAGCATCACTCGGTAAGAATGTACCTTACATGTACCACTGTAAGGTCTCTCCTGTAGGGTAGGAGAGAGCTCCCCTGACGGCATAATTAAACCACATCCAATTAACAGCATTAATTATGCTGGCAGGAGAGGTTCTCCTGACAACTTAGTGCTGTCCAAACCAGACCTTTTGCACTGAATCTTATGTCAGTCCGAATGTCTTGTTTTTTCATACTCTTGAAAAAAACAGTTAATTGGTTAACTGGTTAATCATTCACATCCCTCGTCCAATCTCACCTGATTCATGTGAAACAGAGCCAAAGTAGAAAACCCTTCTTTAGGCTTTATCTACAATACCAATTTTGTCAGTCAAGGATGTGAAAAAACAAGACATTCGGACTGACATAAGATTCAGTGACAAAAGGTCTGGTTTGGACAGCACTAAGTTGGCAGGAGAACCTCTCCTGCCAGCATAACTAATGCTGTTAATTGGATGTGGTTTAATTATGCCGGCAGGGGAGCTCTCTCCTACCCTACAGGAGAGACACTACAGACCTTAATGTTTAGCTATAGTGGTATAGCTGTGCCACTGTAAGATCCGTAGTGTAGACATAGCCTTAGCCTACATCTAGCTACCCAAGCAAAACTCCCTCTAATGCCAAGAGTAAGGTGGAGGGTGGAGAGGCGGAAAGGAACGATGTGTTTCCTGAGTCTGAGTGGAAATATGTTTTGCCAAGTCGTATTTAATGATCCGAAATAGACTATGTAGTCATTCAAGGTCATCAGTCAGAACAACAACGAGCTTCACCTTATAAGATGGCAGAAAGCCTATGCCATTCCTACAACAGGTGTGGCAAACCACTAGTCAAGGCAAAGGACATAACCAGCCATCAAGAGGAAGGCTGCTTTCCAGTGCGACAATGATGGAGAAATAAAGCTCCTCTGTTTCCACCCTGTTATTCTTAGAACATTCTGCAGCAGAATAATTAAAGGCTTGTAATATTAATCCTTTCCCATTGGTCACCTAATATAGCAGTTTGCCAGCCTCCTCTCTCAAGGCCACGCCGGTCCTCTCCAATCCCGGAGAAGCTGCCAAAGGAGAACGTGCTGCGAGTGGGCGACACATCCAAATGATCCTCATGGAGCAGGAAGGGCACCCCCATCCTTCGCTGCCGTTTTTTCCCTGTGTGGTGAAAGGGGATAGAGCCCTTGCGCTCACGCTCTCGATCCTCTTTGCGAGTCTTAAACTGTAAAAGGAAGGGGAGGGAGGTTAGAGGGCGGCAAAGGCTGCGGGTCATTTCAGTACAGTTAGTGAGGAAGGATATTACCAACAACGGACAAGCATACAGGACCCAATCCTAAATCCCCTTTGTCTGATTAATCCTTTTAAAATATATAACAGTATAGATCTTAATTTGTTTCTATAACCTTCAAAGCAAGGAAAGGGCTTTCATGGGAGAGTGCTTCACTGATTTAGACTCAGATCTCAGGGCCAGCATAGGTCCATTGAAACTGATGGAGCTACTCTGTCATATGAGGACCTGGCTGCAAACCACCACCACCACTTACGGAAAATCTCATTGATTTCAATAAGAGCTTGACATAAGTACAGATTTCAGCAGTGTATACATACACACACACACAGAGACACGCACATCATACGTGGAAACATGTCCATCATAAGCTTTTAGCAGTTGCATACCTGGTATGTATATTGGCACTGGATTCTATATAAACAAAAATACCTTATTGTGCTACTCACCTTTTTAAAGATGTTCATTCCCAGGTCTGTGGAGAGATCGGGCACAGCTAACCTGCGCAGGTTGGTCAGTGACACCTTAGAAAAGGCCTCAGTGCTTAGCGATTTTTCCTCCTCATTGCACTTCACTGTGAGATCCTTCACTCCCCAAAAGAAGAAAAACATAAACAAGCAGAAATGGCAAGTAAGCAACTAAAACATCTACTGCTATCCCAACAAAGGACAGCTCCAAAGGACAAAAAAACTTAATTCCATCAGACAATACTCCACTCCCACATTTAAACAGATTTAGAATGTCAAAGATTAATAGTTTAATCTGATAGTTTATCATTTAACATGACAGCATTTTGCCACCACAAATAACATCAATGTCAGGAAGGAGTGCCTTGGGCTGGGAGTCCGGAGACCCGGAGATCTCTACTCCCAGCTAGGACACTAGACCCTAGTCTACATAAGGGAGTTATTTCGAAATAACAAGCAGAGCATCCACACTACCAAGCCTGTTATTTCAAAACAATAACTCCCACTTTCCACAAGGAATAATGCTTATTTCAAAATAGCTATTTCAAAATAGCGTAAGTGTGGATGCTCCACTGCTGCTATTTCAAAATAACTACTCCCCAGAGTAATTCAAAGAAATTACTTCCCAGTACTACCTGGGGCTCTAAATTGAGGTAGCACGACCACTTTAAGGGAGCCTGCCTCAGACTAACTTCAAGGCTTCCCTGTGGTGAGGATACGCTTTTTCAAAATAGTTATTTCAAGAGTTATTATTTCGAAATACATTCTTTCTAAACAATTTCTTAGTGTAGACATGCCCTAGCATAGCATCTGAGCGTGGGAAGGCTGTTTCACCAATATACAGCTGTGGATTATTATAATTGCCTTCCCTTATGAAGTGCTTTGAAATCTATAACTGTATCAGAGCCAATTGTTAGTTTCAGCAAATATAACTAAAATATATTAAGAATAATGTTTCAGAGTTAGCATCTGAAATGTGATGAGCAGCATTTTCAACATTGTCTCCATCTAAATGACATTAAGAACTACTTGGTTTATACCATTTTAAGATTTTGTTATTTTTATAGGTTCAGGCTTCTTTACATGAATAAAAAACAAAGCTGAGATTTGTACATCAGTGAGCATTCTTAATTGCAGTAATGGTGCTCAGGGATATCTTTACTTGTATGCACGACTGCTACCCCCTATATTGTTTAAAAGTCTCAGGCCTCAAAACATCTTAGGCATCCACTTATCTCTAGATATTCAAACCCCTGGTGGACTGGAAACTCAGCAGATTTTTTTCTTGAGCTTCAGCTGCTATAATCATATGACGGTGAGGAAGGCTTTGCTGCAGGAGGAGGCGTGCTTCAAGAGAAGCATAAAGACTGGCTCTGTCTGCTTGTAGTCATTAAAGATGATCTGGCTCCTGTGACATAATCAAATCCCATGTAGGTAATTCCATTCTGCCTGACTAAATATCACTCAATTGTTTCAACTGGAGAAGCTACTCTCTTCATTCCCTCGCCAGAATTACTGTGTAATGCTGCTGCGTGATGTTAAAAAAATCCTGCCTGTCACTTCAGAGGTGGCTGCACTGCACTGAGGAATGAAGTGATTTCTACAGGTACAGCTCCTGGCTACTTCAGGCCCAGT
>JANRFK010006693.1:7630905-7644161 GCA_030068395.1 Apalone spinifera
TCTCATCTGCATCCCTTTTCCGGAAAAGGGGGCCTGTGTAGACACAGCCTAAGGCTGTAGGACAGACCTTCAGTGAAGCTAAGAACAAGAGGCAGGAATCAAAGTATGCAGGGAAATAAATTCCTGATTACATAGTTCTGTAAAGCTGGCTTATACAGTGTAAAATAAAGAGAAGGACTTCAGTGGACAAAAAGCCTGCAGTCTGCTTCTGACATCAGAACAGAGAAGTGCTTAATTTGCACCTGTCATGTCATGACTACTATCAGAGATCCTATTAATTATTATCAATACTATTAGTCATAACAAATCAGTAGCAACACCATTTCTAGAATTACTAAGCAGAGAGCCAGGTACTTGTTAACCATGAATGAGAGTCAAACAGACTAAGCTAAATTCCACAGTCCTTGCTCCAGCTCTGAACCAGTGAGATGTCCATGCCATCAGTAATCCCTGATTTCAATGAGAGCTGCAGGTACTTAACACCTCTGATGGTTGGGACACTTAAGTAAGTGCCTAAATAGGAATTCAGGTGCTTCACTTTGGATATTCTTACCTTAGTGTCTGCCCAATGCTAAAACCTTTATTCATGTCAATGGAATTACCTTTGATACTTTTACTATAAGATGGGTGCATAACTGTTTGAAAGACTGTGCTCAAAAAGCAGTAATCAATGGGTCACTGCCAATCTTGGGAGATGTATCTATTAAGATCCTGCAGAGGTCTGCCTTGGTACCAGTACTATTCAAAATTTTCAATAGCAACATGGTTAATGGAGTGGAGAGGATGCTTATAAACTTTGTGGGTGACACCAAGCTGGAAAAGGTTGCTAGCACTTTAGAGCATGGGATTAGAATACAAAATGATCTTGACAAATTGGAGAATTGGGCAAAATCAACAAGCTGCAAGTCAATAAAGGCAAGTGTAAAGTATTACATATGGAAAGAAAAAAAATCAAACATACAGATGCAAAAAGGGAATACTGGCTATATTGCTGAAAAGGATCTGGGGGTTTCAGTGGGTGTCACTGCAGCATGATACAGTTACGAAAAAGGCAAATATCCTGGAGTGTACTAATAGGAGTGCCAGATGTATGAGCTGGGAAATAATTGTCCCACTCCGCTTAGCACTTGTGAGGTCTCTCTGGGAGTCCTGATTCCAGTTTGGGCACTGCAATTTAAAAAAGATGTGGACAAATAAGAGACAAGTTCAGTGGAGAGAAACAAAAGTGATAAAAGGTTAGAAAACCTGACTGATGAGGAAAGGTTAAAAAACTGGGCATGTTGAGTCTTGACAAAAGAAGACTGACAGAGAACCTGATAACCAACTTCAATTATGTTAAAGACTGTTATTGAGTGTGAAGTGATCAGCGGTTCTCCATGTCCACTCCAGGTAGGACAGGAAGCAATTGGCTTACCCTGCAGAAAGGGAGAGTTAGGTTAGGTAGTAGGAAAACTTTCTAACTGTAAAGTACTGAAACAGGCATCCATGAAAGATTGTGGAATTCCCACCACTGGAGATTTGTAAGAACAAACACCTGTTAGACAAATCAGGTATGATCGAGATTTACTTGCTCCTGCCTCAGCACAGGGGGATGGATTAACGAGGTCAATTCCAGTCCTGCCATTGTATGATTCTATTATGTCCATGGGACTGCTCTCCTGCATAGGGGACTGGACCTTTATTCTGCACTGTATAATAAACTCACTAGCCACTATTATGGCTATTTGCAGCCAAGGCAGAACTGCAGTCTCCCCTCACACTGATGTCACACCATTACCACTCCCTGACAGTTCTTCCACTTACTTTAATCCTGTGGACCAGAGGAGCAAACAGGAATACAAAGAGCTCCACTGTTGCCATGGAATTTTGAAAGAATTTCCTTCGGTTAGTCTCTTCATCTTCATTAGTGCTGCCACGCCAAGGTTGTCCTGGAGACCCTGGGTTTTCAATTTGATGAATAAAGGCGCTACTGCTCCCTCCCCAGCTGGAGCCTCTCTCGCCTCCAATCCGGTCATTGCTGCAGTCTTGAGGAGCTTCCAGTAGCATCCAGTGGAGGGTGTGAAGAAGCTTAGTTTCTGCTACTCCAAGCTTGTCCTGATGCCCTGAATGGAAAAATACAGCATAGTGTGTGTCTCTATTCACACAGGATCAGTACATTAGAGATTTGGAGATTTTCAAAGCCACTTCGGAAATTGGGCTTCCAAATTCCCTATGTGGTTTTGAAAATCTCAGCCCTGAAATTATAAACATCTGAGCTATTCCTAATATGTCTTAGCTAAAACCACTTGATTGCCTTGCGCTCTGCTCCCTGAAATATCACTCAGTATGTATCTGCATGTGTAAACATACAGTACTCAGAAAAGATGCTAATTTGACCGCCTGGACCTTGAAGCACTTCTATTGATCCCCAAATTGTAGCACTGCAAGCGTCTTCACACTGTCCTTGGCTACTTGTCTCCAGCAGTACACTTCAACTCTGTCTGGAAGAACCAGAGAAACTAGTTTGACCTTGATGACCATGGTGCAAAGCCGACTGATGTCATTTGAAAGACTCTTATTGAGGATAGTGGGCTTTGGATCAGGCTCTATGCTCATTAATTCCTTGGATATTTTCCATTGAGACTTTCAACTTGGGAACCAATTAGTGTCAACTGTGGTGGGAGATTTTGTAATTGGGATACTTACCCAGCCAGAACTAGACCAAAGGCAATGGTTATTTACATGCAAATACAGAACTTTCAGATATAAACTTAATATCAAACCTGACCACCTTATCCTGAGATGCCAATCTGCAAGCAGCCCACATCCTTTTGAGATATGCCATGATGAGTAGGATGTAACAACAAATGAAAATACTTTCAGGACCCACACAATTTGACTATTATGGCAAATGTCTTGCAGAAAATAAATATCCCATGAAGAAGCTTATTAAAATGAGGTAGCAATACTACCAATATGTCCATTCCAGTTCATCTCGGAGAACAGTACTGAACTAATTTGACTCTCAAGATTGTTAGTCCCTCTTGACAACAACTTCCAAGAAGTCACTCATTTGTTTAGCTGGCACCCAAAATCTTGGGATGGATTTGATCCTTTCAAGCTTAAAGAAGGGGATCTGTTCATTCATGACTTTTTTTCCTCACTTCCCATTATCCAGCAGTCAGAAAGATGTCTCTGTGACATCACACTTCCCAGAATGCGGCTGTAGAACCAGGATTCAACTGTAGCATTAAATAGAGGTGTCTCCTGGAGGTTTGTTCGGGTAAATCCTTATGTAAAATACAAATATCTTCAGTGACAAAGAAAATGTAGAAAAATATGAACTAATTAAATATATTCCCATATGACTAGTCTTCTGTTTGGGTTCCCCATCCCCAATTTTGCTCCAGTGTTAAAATTTCCTTTAGAAACAGAGAAAGATTTGGTGTTATATCAATTTTTTAAGGCACAACTTCAAATTGGAGAAAATATTTAACTTATTTTTGATCTACCTAAATAAAAGTTAATGTCCAGTTCTACGGCGTTGGGTTTTTTTTTTCAAGAGGCTGACAATTCTTTGTATTATATTATCTGTGCTGAATTTTATATAAAGCATAGTCTGATTACTATATCGCCTACAAAGTAACCATAAGCAAAATTATACAAACTCTTACACATATGAACAATCCTATTATAATCAATGTGATCAATCAGGTGAATGAATTCTATCCACAAGAATAAAGGCATCAAGGACTGGATTCCCATCATATTTTGGGGTTCAAACAAAGTAAACAGGAGAAATAAGAGGACCTATCTTGCTAGATTTATTTATGTGATTAATCCTTACTAACACTAGTTGTCCCATAGACTTACATGGGTTATTTGCTTAAGAAGGACTACTATATGAAAATGGATTTGCAGGATTTGTGCCTACACCTTGGAGAAAATGGGTATGTTAACACTACAATCTAATACCCACCGCTAGCCCAAGCTACCTGCAGGCTTGCAGGGCTCGGGCTACAGGACTATAAAATGGCAATGTTGCTGTCTGGACTTAGCCTGTGGTCCAGGACATAATGGTTTATGGCAAGTTAAGCACAACTCAGTGATATTTTAATGGAAGGTTAGGTAACAGTAAAAAGCAAACTAAAGCAAGTACTAACCTAGCTTATTTCGATTGGAAAGCAAAGTCGCTGTGCAATGAAGTACATGTGGTAGGGCAGCTTGAACAAGTTCCCAACGAGAAATGCTCTGGATGGCTTCAGAGAGGGCTGGAGAAAGACCATGTAGCTTGTTCTCTACTAAAACTCTTTCAAAAGACTAAAGAAAAAAGGAAAAAAAAATATTATCCCAGCATGTGTTCTGCAAGACTGAGTCTTCTCTTCTAAAGTTCTTGCTGTCACATATATATAACATACAGTTCTTTTCAGTAAAACTATGCCTTAAAATATTTTTCTAAAAGAAAAAAGACTATGGCCAAAGCTCACTGGATGGATGGTTAATCAGGAGATAGCACTCAGAAGAAATCAGAACTAGCATGGTTCATTTGATATATTTTCTTTAGTCAAAAGAATGAAAGAAATGAGTATCAAACTTCATATAAACAGAAGTACTTTGGGCCAAATCTGGCATAGAGTTAATCCAGGGTAAATCCAGAGTAATTCTGCTGAAACAAGCAAAACTGCTCCAGATTCATACCAGCATGACTGAAAGCAGGATTTGATACTCTCTTTGAAGTTTGGTGTAGCATATAGAGCAGCCAGTTAAAGCACATAGGCCTTAGCAAATATTTTCACACCCTATTACAATTGTTAATCAGTGTATAAAATCTGTTGTCAGGACATTATACAATATTTTTGCAAACAGTTAAGGTTCTTGGCTTTACCATGTTGATTATTGTGGTCTCAAGTAGCACCAAGTTTGGGGACCAGGGTATCTGTTTAACAGAGGAAAAAAACCTTAAAGGAAGCTTTGTATCAGACAGCCAAGCTATTTCTACTAGGGATGTGAACAGGTTAACTGGTTACTTGGTAAGCATCACCTTTACTGGATGATGCTTACCATGTACCAACTGGCCCTCACTTGTGGCCTGCTGCGAGCAGAGGGATGCCCCAGTGGGGCTGGGAACCAACAGCAGCCCCAGCCTTGGGACCGAGGCTGGGATCATCTTCCACAGATGGCAGCAGCCCCGGCCCCAGGGTGTGATTCCGCTTAACTTTTAACTGGTTCACTGACTAAGTTAACCTAATGTTTAACTGATTAATCAGGATTTTATTACCTTAATTTCTACAGTTCCTTCTTTTGTGTGTGGCCAAAAGACCAAACAGTCTTCTGAAGTTACTGTAGTCAAGAACTGCATTAGTGATATCACATGCCATTGCCATGAACCACTGACGCCTTCTTGCAATCGACTCATTCACAAGCTGTTTCACCAATTTTACTATGCTCATTGAGATAAGTAATAGTGAATGTATATGACCTAAAGGAGTCTCCAGATGCCATCACCACAGATTCATAAAATTCATCCCTCAACAAGAGGCACAAAAGTACTCTTTGGTAAAAGAGTTGCATTTATCAGGAATACGCATAATCTCAAAGGGATTAAAGCAAGAGAAACTTGACTTGCAAACTAGCCATCAAAATTCAACACCCATTCAAAGGGTGCGATACCAATTAGTCCAACCTCCTGTGTAACATTCTTTCACATCAGTGGTCTCCAACCTTTTTAACCACAAGATTCCTTTTTCAGTTCAAGTGCAATGTAAGATCTACCTCAAACCCAAATACCCTTGCCCCACTTCCTTCCTGCCCCGATCCACCCCTTCTTTGAGGCCTCACCCAGCTCGCTCCATCCCCCTTTCTCCCACACCCTAGGGGGTTGGGGTGCAGGCTCTGGTCTTGGGCCAAGGAGTTTGGAATGTGGGAGGGGCTCCACGCTTAGCCCTGGGTGAGGGATTGGGGTCCAGAAGGGGTTTCAGGGTGCAAGCTCTGGGAAGGAGTTTGGGTGCAGGGGGATTCATGGCTAGGGCAGGAGGTTGGGTGCAGGAAGAAGCTCAGGGCTGGGACAGTTGTTGAGGAAGCAGCTCTGGCTGGGCACCGTTTAACTGAGAAGGCTTCCGGGTGGTGGAGCAGTGGAGTTAAGGTGGCTTACTCCTGCCCTGGCCCTGCCCCACTCCTGAAAGCAGCCAGCATGTACAGCAATGGCTCCATGGAGCCATGTGCTGCCCCTCATCTACAGGCACCCACAGCTTCTACTAGCAACAGTTCCCTGTTATTCATCAGGAGCTGCAGGAGGGTGTCTGCAGACAAGGACAGTATATGGAGACCCCCTGCTCTGCCTTTCTCAGGGGCTGTGAGGACATGCCAGTCACTTCCAGGAGCAGCAATTACCTTAGGGTTAATTACTACAGCCACGACAGGTCAGGCATTTTAGAACTCACTACTCCAAGAAATAAATTTAAGTGTAAGAGAGACATGAAAATGGATGAAATGCACAGACCAGTCAAAAACCCAAAACAATCCACTTTGCAAGCAGTAAAGAAGTAACAACAACCCCCCACGTATGTGTTGGGTCGGGAGAGGAGCGTGAAGGACAGTGTGTGTTTGTGAAAATGACAGAGACACGCACAGTGTGTGAGAGAGACAGAGATTTGCATTGCCAAACTCCCTCTACCCCCTTCTCTCTGTGCGGAGATAGGGTACAGAAGTGGGGGGAGAAGGGACATCCTGACATCATTGCTCCCCCTTCTCCCTCCCACACACTGCACAGCAAGCAGGAGGGTCCAGGGGAGCAGCTTCAAGGCAGAAGCAGCATGACAGTGGGTAGAGGGGCAACAAGTGCCAGCGCTTGATAGCTCCCTGGCCAAACCAGTCAGGATCACCTGTCAGAGGCTCCAAGATCTACCAGTAGATCCCGATCTACTGGTTGGTGACCACTGCTTTATATACACCAAAGTCAGGAAAATGGTCTTTGCATATGTTTGTTCTACAAGAGAGAAACACCCTCTCAGTTCTGGATATAGGCAGAATTCATGACAGTAAAAATGGATCAAGAGACTACTATGCATAATCAGGTCATGGACATAATCAGGTCAATGGATCAAGTGATTACTATGTATAATCAGATCTGAATATGACTATAATGACATGCTGGAAATAATAGTCAAATGTTTATCATAGAACCACAGAAGATTAAGGTTGGAAGCGGGGGGGTGACAGAATTGTCGAGCCCCAGGGCAAGATGGGGGGGGGGCCAGCTTTGCATTCCCAGAAGGACAAGGCCTCAGGTTGAAGGGGCCAGCCCTCAGCACTGCTCAGATCATGCTTTGCCACATTTGCCCCTCCCTGCCAACCCTTAGTACTATCCGGAGTTCACCACTCAGGGCTCCAGCAGCAATTTGAAGGACCCGAGGTAGTCCCAGGCCCTTGTCAGTCACCAGGCCCTGGGGAAACTTCCCCCTTTGCTCCCCCTGTTGGCACGCCTGCTTGGAAGAGACCTCAGAAGATCAAAGCTGGACCAATCCCAACTAAATCATCCCAGCCAGAGCTTTGTCAAGCCAGGTCTTAAAAACTTCTAAAGATGGCAAATGTTGGCAAGAAATGTACTGTTATGTTGGAGGGTGTTGGTAGCTGCCAGGAAGCTTATCTGATCTATGGGCAATCAAAAATCTCACTGAAACGAATGGAGTGCTAGCTGCTCTGCATTCTGGCTACATTGAGAGGCAGTTAAGTGCCTTTATGGAGTAAGATGGCTGAAACAATAGAAGCCGCCATCCAAAGCACTCGCCACATGGAAGACCTGAGAACAAACTCAGAATAAAAGAAGCATCCCTGAAAACGGATAGAAAATTCAAGGATGGGGCAGTGGTTGGACTGCAGCTGTTTGTGTCTGCATGCCTCAAAGGGAGGAAGCAAACAGAGAGCCAGGGAGGCACTGGTAAGTAGCCAAAAGAAAACATCTTTTGGGTGAAGAACTGGGTAGAAAAGCAGACTTGGCTTTCTGAATGAGAAAACTGCCTCCTGTTATTCATTCCTACTGTATTCAGTGAAACAGGACTAGCACCAAAGAAATATGACTCATAAATCTCACCTCATGTAAACAACTCACAAGGCCCCTGAATATTAGCTAACTGCTTGGGCCAGAAGGGGCAACAGTATGTTTTTCCATCTAGAAAAAGTGGGTGTGATGGCTGAGGTGCAGAACAGGAAGGCGGGATTTTATCCCCATTTGTCAAACCCCCTTCACCCTTAACATGGCTGTTCTTTCCATAGAGACTTCATTCAGGCAATGGAATGAAATAAAATGTGCTTACTTCAATAGATTGACATGCAGCTGGAAGAAGTTGTTGCTTGCTCTGAACGACTCTGGAATGATGGGGCTGGACCACTTGCAGCTTAAATCTACTCATTTACCTTGGCAGCTACACATAATAGATAAGATCCTTTTTCTCTCATTCACATAAATAGTAACGAACTCAGCCATTAACGCCATTGAATCAATGAGCCTATTCAAGAAGTTAGAAACCACTAACTATGAGAATGGCCAGTACAGTTTGGCCCACATAGAAGTATGACCCTCATACTGAGGAAAGGGACTGCTCATACATACATCTCTCTGTGTACAATCCAGAATAAACAACACTAAGTTTGGTTTGTAAATGAATCATTCTAACAAATGAAAAAAACAGAAGCCCCTATACTCTTGCATAAATTGCCAGAGTATGTTAAATGTATAAGGGGATGGAGGAAAAAAAATCACAAAGCAGCCATTCTATGCTGATAGGGGCAGGAAATGCGGGGTCATTCTCTTGATCTGCATAATGTACGGTAGCTTCAAAACACCTTTATGTTCTTCCAATGTTTAGGGCATCCATGTGTTGGAAAGGCTGTCAGATTGGACACTTCTTCAGACTGCTCTAACTTGCCTCAGCTGCTCAAAAGCTGCAGGGATTGTTGCCGCAGCTAGGAATAAATTGTGCTAAGAGGACAAAACTCTTATGCCAGTAGGTTTAAGGGGAATGGTCTATGAGCCATGATGCTAGTGTAGGTTCGCCAGAGAATTTCCCTATGTATGATGGATTCTCCAATGGCCTGTTAAGCAAACTTTGTAGCAAGTTAATGATGGTATGGTACAAAGCTTCCCCTTCCTATGGGAGAACCAGGCCTTATGGTTACAGTGTCAGCCCCCACTCCAGTTCTAGCATATGCTTGTACATCTGACAGCAAAATGTGGATCCTTCCCTCAACTTTCTTAGGGCCTTGCCCTACATTGTTTATGCAAGCACAACTCACAGCGACTACAGCTGATGTTCTGCCTGCACACTGAGTGCAAGATATTGTGCTCTGCATCAAACTTTGTTCTCAGTTGTTATAACTTAGTGACTTCATTTACTTTATTTGCTCCTGAAAATCATGCAAAATCAAGATGACCAGCCCAGTTTTTATCTCCCTTCACTAGAAGTTATATATGCCCTTGGCAGAAGGACAGTATTGAAATAAAATAAAGGAGGGATCCTAGGGCACTACAAATGCAGCTGTAGCTGAAAATCAAAGAGTCTGATAGGCTAAAGGCATGGCTATTCCAGCACACACAGTGGTGACCTAATTCGGGTTTCTGTAATAAAAGGGACTAAATGAAAGCAATATAAGATAAAAGAAACCAAGCCAACCTGAATCCAAAGATTTGTGCCCTAAATATGAACAGCCAACTATGGAGCCAGATTTGAAAAGAAAAAAAAAGAAAATCTGAAAGTCTTCTGGGGAAGGAGATCCAGCTACAGAATCCAGTACCATCAGTCTGAAAAACATATTCAAATTGACTTGGAAAACTCAGAGGTGTTGAATTGGACCCTCCTTATCCTGGAAAGGATATATGAGTGCAATGAGATGAAAAAAAATAAAGGAACAATGAGGGAATATGTAGGGAGGCTGGAGAGAAACAGGGAACAAGAGAACAGAAATAGATGTCAAATATCATATGTTTTAATGGAGTGTTAGGGCTCAGAAATTTAAAAAAAAATGGTGAATCAGCCTCCGGATCAGGATACATCAAAAACGGGTGTTAAAAAACAATGTATGGTGGGAGTCTTTGTTATACTCACATTAGCAGAAAAAGCTTTGAGTTTGTTCAGAGATTGTTTTGGGAAAAACATAGTTTCCTGTGTTTACAAATCAAGGACATGTCTACACTGCAATGAGACTGCAGTGAGGCTCAGGATAAGGGACTGTTTAACTGCAGTGACACCAAAACTTACAGTGTCATGAATTTAGAGCCAAGAAAAAGGGGAAACTTCTTTGCACAGATAACCAGTGAAATTAACCTTCTACAGAAAAGTCATTGAATCAATTCTCTGAAATACTAAATATGGATAGACGGTAATTGCTAAAGAATGTTGTGTAATTGTTCCAGCCAATAACACTATGATAATCACATCCCATGCTTCTGGGTATGAGTTGATTGCCTGCAGAGATCCAGAAATATTACGCCCCTTCTCTCCCCACACACAGCATGATATAATTACTGGCATGGAAAGAGTAGGTGAGGAATCAGTAGCTTGTCCTGATCAGATCCTACATTAGGGGTGGGCAAATGGATCCTGGCAGGCCCCCACTGCTATATTTACCTGCAGAGCTGCAGGTACCGGCAATCACAGCTGTCATTGGCTGCATATTGCTGTTACCAGCCAATGGGAGCTGTGGGAAGTGGTGTCAGGCCCCGCCTCTTCCCATGGCTTCCATTGGTTGGGAAGGCGATCCATGGCCAATGGGAGCTGCAATTGCCTGTACCTGTGGCTGTGCAGGTAAATATAGTGGTGTCAGCCTGCCAGGGGCTAACCCCTAGCAAACCGCCGCCATGTTACTGCCCACCCCTGCCCTATAGTCTTCTTCTTTTCTCATCTACTCACAATTATGTTTCACCTTTGGAAATTTCCTATCACAACTATATAATGACTAATTCAGAACTCGAGGATGTAGCTGAAGAAACAAAAAGTTCTGTTAGTGAGCTAAGAGGTGGCCAAAAGCATAAAAGCTACAAATCCTTTATAATACTAAACTCAGTTGCTAGTGAGCTAATTAAAAATATTCTACCAATAAATGCAGGCAGAATATAAATCTGTTGCTGAATTATTCTCAGAAGCATGAAACCTCCTCAGCCATCCCTGCTACAAAGATAGACAACTATAAGTCCTTAGAGACACACACAGAGGGACAAATGCTGAATTAGCTTGCATCAACATTGTGGGGGCTTGCACAACAGGATAACTGTTTGACCTGTACTTGGCGGGATAAGCAGTGGAGAACCCACAGAAAAGGAGTCTGCCTAGGTAGGGCATACATTTTAAATTTTTATAATGACCGACATAGGTGGAAGAACAAAGGTGTCATGGCACGATGAGTGCAAATTCATGTGGCCCAAAATTGGTGAAGAAGTGCAGTGCGGCCAGCTCCAATATTTCCTACACATATCAGTTGGTTCACATTATCACTATGGACAAAGGCTTGTGCTTAGGAATCCAGATTTGCTACAAATTACCCATCTTCCACACCTCCACCTATCACACCAAGCATATCTTTTTACTACTTTTTTAGTGGTCCTTTTTTAGTATTTGAAAACAAAACACTGCAGATATTCACAGCATGGTAGAAGAAAAAGAGGTTCTGTATCTCCCAAGAGATACCCAGCACATATACTCCGGGTTACTTCAGTATTCCATCTTGTAAGGAGGAGTTAAAAAATCAGATTTTAAAACTTAAAAAAAACCACTCTCAATTTATGTTGGGATTGCTATTTCAACTCTTAAAATTATATCCAAATTTGATAAATGACTAGAGCCTTGCAAATCTGCAGATATCTGCTTTATATCGGCGGATGTCCACATCCGTGGAGGTGGACACAGATATCCATGGCTCATTTTTGTGGCTAGAGAGGCGGATACAAAATTTTGTATCCATGCAGGAGTCTACAAATGACTCTGTTAAATACATTGGAAGGTCAACCACAATGCACAATAACTGTTCAAGAAATTCTGAAATGTCCTAGACATGTCTAATTTTACCTTGAAGAATAATTTTCTTAGAGAATCAGATATCTCAGAAGCTAAGCTCTTCAAAGACACAGCTGGTAATACATACATAATGGTAACTATTTTATAACATTTTCTGTATTTTACTATAGTGTTAATATATTGTGTTCTCCATTTTCTGATTTTTTCAGTTTAGTTAATATATAGGACTACAGAAATAGAAGTTAAGTCCTTAGTACTGAAAATATTTATGCATATACTACTTATACATATTCATATTTCCATGAAAGTCACTAGGATTAATTATAAGCACAAAATTAAACACACAACTGATAGCAGAATTAGGGCCAAACATATTGTCTCCACCCCTTACTGATATTTTACTATGATTTTGAACATGCATTTTTTAGTTGCATGGCTGGTTTGACTTTTTTTTCCCCCCATGATCACTTGGAACATTTTTCCATCTCTGGTGCAATTACTGACATAAGTAGATTTACACCAGAGATTATTTGGCCTTTGACTTCCATCTTATCAAATTTCCATATTCAGCCAATGCTGCATGAAACTAGCAAACAATAGTTTAAGAGGGGAAGGGGGAGCCACATACCACACAGGAAGCTTCATACTGTTTTCCCAGTTTGGGCCTCAAAAATGCACTAAAACCCCAAAAAACAACAATAAAAAAAAGAGTTAGTCTTCATAACAGTTATAGGCATAGCACATTACAAATGAGAATAAAAACATGTTTAATTTTTCAGTGTGATGTTACTGAAGTGACTAGATAAGCCCATAGAACAAACAGAAATCAAACTATAAGAAACTCAGAAACCTGTTGAATGCATTGTACAGAATGTTATTACCTTTTCCATAAACAGAAGGTTTTCACATAATCAAGCAAATACAAATATGCAAATAAAACATTCTAAAAATTGTTATATTCTTCTATTCAAGGTAAACAGAACTCATGAAGTTTAACTCATTAGAACTAGGTATGTCAGCGTGTATTCGACTATGTATGCTTATGCGCATTTCTGATACAGAGGCAGCAAGCGGGGGAGCAGGAGCCGGTGCTGGGAGGAGCCAGCTTAAAAGCCAGTTCCCCCCCAGCACCAGCTGCACGGTGCTGCCTGCCCCACCCCGCACTGCTGCCTCTATCAGAGGCAGCAATGGGGAGGGGAACAGGGGAGGCTGCCGCGAAGCAGCCTCTGTCCATGGCAGGCCTGAATGCCCCATGGTCAGAGGATGCCCTGC
>JANRFK010006693.1:7645769-7662569 GCA_030068395.1 Apalone spinifera
CCCCCCCCCCCCCCCCACCTCTTAAATGCCAGGGATTGCAGAGAAAGTGTAGAATATAAATCAGCAGAGTCTTAGCACTGGCTGGCCTTACTAAGGAGTCCAACTGATCTGTGACCAAGAGGGAGTATTCTGTTTTTATTAATCCTAGTCAGGCCTCAGTTTCCCTCTGTACAGTGCATTTCTATGATGTAGATGTAAAAGCGTTAACATGGCTCTTGAGACAGTTCAGGAGGTATATGTGTGAATTAGCAGGATCACTGAAGAACTGGCTCAAACCAACAGAGGGTCCAAAAAGGCAAAAACATCCCAGTGATTGAACAATCAACAGCAAGAAACCCCAGCAAGGTGGGCTATGGGAACAAGATGTGTGGAAGAAGTGTGGCCTTTTTAAGGGACTCTGGAGCCTGGACGTGCGGGAAAAGAAAGAAAGGAAAAACAGGGAGGGAGAACCAGAGATGGAATCCATCACAACATGGCTGGCTCCTAATGATACTAGTTTGACCAGGCAAACTGTGGTTTAACTTCTGCCCCTCTGTGTTAACCTAGAGACTCAGATTTAGATACCAGGTGACTAGTAAACGGTTACCTTGTTTTGTAAAGGATGCCCATGTTACTGCAAAAACTCAGAGGGGCACAGAAGGATTTGCTGCAGGGAGCCATGGAGAGAGAAAGGGGGAAGACCCAGGCTTGCAGCCTTAGAGATCCTTAGGGGCAGGCCCCTTACCTCTGTGAGTGCTGGCACCTGGAAGGGATCACTCCCAAGAGACTGGTGACAGGCGGGGGCATATACTGAATCTTGTAATGGGATCTGTCACATTCTTAGAGGCTCAGGATGATATAAAGCATATGTGGAGACCATTTTGGGTAGCCAGTCAGTCTCACCATTGAGATTAGGGATGTAAAAGTTAACCAGTAAGATGATGCTTATTGGGTTCTGTTACCGGTTAAACTCTGCTCCCTCCCAGTGAGCCAGCTTTGTTCCCATGAGCCAACTGCCCTGCTCTCTGGGCTCTGCAGGATCGCACTAGCTCTGCTCCTGGGGAGCCAGCTGTTGCCCTGTGCTTGCCAGCACCCTGGAAAGTAGGGTTTGCAGAGCCCACAGTGTGGGGCCGGCAGCAAGGGACATCCCAGAAACAGCTGTGGGGGCGCCCTTCCAGCCTCAAACATCCTTCTCTCCCCACCGCATCCACAGCAGGCCCCTGCAAGGCTGTTCCAGCTCCCACTGGTTAACTGGAACCAGTATCACCCATTAAAGGTAATGCTTACCAGTTAACAGGTTAACCTTTCACATCCCAAAAGAGTATTGAACACCAGCTATTGGTACTATGGCCTTGAGAGTCTCCACAGTTGAGAATGACTAAGGGTCTTGGAAGAGAAGAGACTCCTGCTCAATAAAGCTTTTGAACCCTTTTCCACAGGCCTGCCAGATGCAAGAGGTACAGACCAACTGAAATGGACAAACTCTTTAGGATCAGAATTTGAGTAGATCAGGATGAATGATAAGGCTAGTGAAGAATCCGGAGCTGTAACTTGCTGCAAACATTAGTTCTCATTTAAAGAGATATGAAGGTCGACAATAAGTGTCCTGTTTCTTTAAAAGTGTGACAGCAAGCCAGGAGGGTGAGGGCTGTGGAAATTTCTAGGCGAAGGCAGAGAAGCTGTAGGAACAATATTATGTTCGTGGTTCAGTGTTAGCTATTCTTTGCATTGTCACATGACAGCACTCAAGAAGACAATACAGAAGAATTGTAACAGACTTCCTCAAGCAGGGAGTCAAACAAAGCCTGTATCACCAAATCTTTTCCCTGACCCATCCACACTGAACAGTGCGGGAGAGAACTGAGACAACCTGGCTGATCTCAACTGTCTTGGCAGACAAGATACCTCTTGCCAGTGGGGAAGATTTAAAGTATTTAAGGCTAGTATATGGCTGGCTAATTAACCTAAGAGACTGGATGAATTCTCCAGGCAAACTCTTAAAGAGCCAGGTCAAGACAAAACCTGACTAGTAGCAAAAGCAAATAGACCAGCTTGAAGAGGCTAATGAAAGGGTTAATTGTGCAGTTTGTGTTCCAAATTTATTAACACAACTTTGACACTTTGGGCCAGCTACTCAGCTGGTATAAACTGTTGCAGCTGTTGTCTGCAATGGAACTGTGCCAGCTATTTGGCAGGTTTCCCCTGTGCAAACTTGTAAAGTGTCTACTACCTGTTCTACCCTACTTGCCATTTTAAGTACAGGGAATCTCAAGCCAATGGAAGAAAACTGAAGTGTCAGCATAAAGAGAGGATTTTAAAATATGGAGATTCCTAGATGCTAGTGCAAAAGCAACAGCGAGGAAGATGAGTTTCAGAGGACAATGACAGTGGATCTCAGATCTAGGTGAAGAATCTCTGGTCTGGCCAAACTGTAATTAGACCTAACAGACTTAACAGCATCCAGGAGCATAGCGCTAAATCAGACCAAAACCGCAAATAAATCCATCTTACTCTGTATAAAAGCTTTACACAGAGAAAGCTCATAAGTTCAATCCCTTTATTAATGAAAGAGAGATATGTACAGATGCTGTTCCCCCAGGTAACATTTATTTACACTGGGTTTGCTTCCCATCCTTTAAACAGAATTTCCCAGGGGCGGGAACTCTTTGTTCAATTCTCCCCCATCTGTGGAAGAATACAAACTTCAAGATGGATTCCAGCACCAGGTGGCATGGTCACCTGTTTTGTAGGACCAAGTACAATCCAGGCTTACCGGAAATACAAGACTATTCACAGAGCATTGCCTTGAGCACCAGGCCATTAAGTTCCTTAAGTACCCCTAATGGCTTTCACTAAAAGACCTAGATTACTAAACTTCATAGTTCTAAATTCATTTACAAGAGAGATACATATATATGAGTAGAATATACACATTCAAGGACTTACAAGCTGTTGAATGATAAGTTATTTGTCTTGTTTTGCATAAAGCCAGGGAGGCTGACAGATTTGCCAGGCCTCTGGGCAAGGTGAGGGGCCTGGATCCATGCTCCTGAAGGGGTGGAGCCTTGGGTGGCTGGAACAGAGCTGGGCACACCCTGTCCTCAGGGCTGCCTGGAGTGCACCTTGCCCCCCTTTCCCCAGGCAGCCCGCAGAGCCACCCAGAGCGGGCCACACAGTGTTCTGGGATTGATTTATAGGGCCCAAGGTTTTGGCCACTGCCTCAGTAGCAGTGGCCAGGAACTCCTAGGCTCTTATGACTTGCAAGGCCCCAGGGCAGATGCCCCTTCTCCCTGCCCCCAGCGGGCCTGCATAAAGCATATTTGAGTTATGCATACTTATATTTGAAAACATATTTTCATAAAATATATGGGGACACTGTGTCACAATGTGGTTCCCCCATCCTGGAGCGGCTGCAGACCAATTTGGTTCCTGCCACAACTGAGCAGTAGCCGCTGTTCGGCAGGGGTTCCCTGGTTGGGGAACAAAGGAGCCTGGGAAGAATGGGTCACTAAGAGGAGCGAATCAGATTCCAATTTAGGAAGACGTTTTCCATTAACCTTCTCCTATTTGTATAGGTTAATCAAATCCACTGCTCACAGCTGAGGCTTTCACTCTCACTACCAGCCACCACTTGGGTGTAGTTACATGCTAACAATAAGATGCTGCTCCAATATCTCATCGGGCCCACCACAGTTTTCCTTGACAGCTGGTATCAGTTTTCTTCTTGGTTAAAAAAAAAAGGCAGTGACTCAGCTCAATAGGTGTCAGTGATTAAATATCTAGAAAGATCTCTGTATCCAGGGAAAAGCTTGTTTCCCCAGATGCCTTTATACACCAGGGGCTACGTCTACAGTGGCGCGAAAATAATCGGCATAACGGCTTTGCGCAAAAGGGTTTTTCTTGTGCAAGACGGGGCAGTGTAGACAGCCCCGTCTTGCGCAAAAGCCTGTTCTGCGAAAATGGTGGATCATTAGCTATGCAAATGAGGCTCGGCGATATTCTAACGCTAATCCTCATTTGCATAGCTTTGGCGCAAAACCGCGCCAATGTAGACGCAGCCCAGGGAGTATTTTTCTCGTGTGCTGTTTTGCAGCTTAGACATACAGGAAACAAATCAGAACGAAGTGACATGCAGGTGCTATGATACCTACCTGTGTTTTATGGCACAGTCACAGTAAATAGGATCAACCCGCATAATTTGAGCACGCAAGAGACATAGCTATAGAATAGAAGATGAGTAAATCTATTACATCATGGCATAATACACTGAGCAGCCTACTAGCATCATAAGCTGATAGGCTAGTGACCTGTTGTAAAAATGTACTCTTTTTGGCTATGTCTACACTGCCAGCTTTTGCAGGCAGAGAGTATACAAATGAAGTGCTGATTAGCATTTTGTCGCGCTTCATTTGCATCATCTAGTCAAGCTGGTTTTGCGCAAAAACAAGCAGTGCAGATGTTTCCTTTTAGTCCCTCCTCGCCCCCAATTGGTTGAGTTCTTCCTAGCCACTCTAGCCACCTGGAGGACTTCTCCATGGCCCTTTTGGCCATAGCCCTGTAACACAAGGCTCTTCCTCAGGAGCACCGGTGCTCCCGCCCCACACTGCTGCTGAAAGCACCATTCAGACAAATTCTGAGGCACGCAGGCAGTGGGGAGAAGGAAGGATTCTCCATTGTCTGCCTTCTTGCATAGCAGTGGTGTCGTGCTATTAGGGCCTTCCATGCAAGTATGCCCTAGTCCAAAAAAAGCTGAGAACCACTGGCTTAAGGGATATCACTATATACTATTAAAAAGATGAAAGGGAAACACTAACTGAAGTAGCTAGCTAATCATTTCTTCTCGTCTACCAGCGCCAATACAGACTCTCGCCATCTTTACTCAGGGATTGCTCTAGCTGCATCTGCTTAAAGTAGGATTTTTTTCCTCATTCATTGTTTTTTTCCCCCGGCTCTGATCTCTTCATTGGGGATGCTTCAGCTGTGTGAAAACATTACCTCTTCCATTCAGTAGATGATTAACACCACCGTGTGCAGGGCAATTCAGAGTAACACGTTCTACTGCATGAGTGGTCAGCAGCCCACTTTAATTCCTTCATGTCTACGATGCAGAATCATAGCTTCTATAGGTATGTCTACACTTGAATTTGCGTTGGTTGCTACCCCTCAGTAGCACAGACAGAACACGGTGGCAACAGAGCTCATAAGCTGCTTCGCTAATCCTGCTCAGAGCCAGCCTACACAGCACACAAAAAAGCATTTTAAACACTGGGAGGCGTTTGCAAGATTGTAGAGTAGAGCTTTGTGGAAAGACCAGTCTCCCATCTTTATTATGGTGACAATATACTTAGCTTGGAGTTATTGCTATATCATGCTCACCCCTTCCACCCACTTCCCCCCCCCCCCACTTCCCTTTTGTATGCTTACGTTTCCTTAAGATCACTAAGCAACTCTCAGGCAAGCACTGACGTCTAATCATCTATTGATTAAATAAGGATTTAAAAGAGTTCAAATTTCAGGCATTTAATTCACTCAGTGTAGAAAAAAGAGGATTTAGGAATTATTGTGACTCCTCCATCCCCCCCAACCCCCCCAACTCTACAACCATCTGGCCAGCTGCAAGCAAAAGGCAAATAAAAGACTGCTTTGGAGTCTGAGGCATTCCAAAGTGATATTTGAAGCTTTACAGGGCACTATATACAGCTGAAGCTCTGTTATCTGGCACTCCGTTAACCAGCATTTCTAGTATCTCCCAATACAAAGCTTCAATCTAGTAACTGGGACTAGTACACTGCCCAGCTTGTTATGCAATTGCACATTCTGCACTCCTATGCAGAAGACAAGTAACCAAGGTGAAATCAGGGATTTGTTCAAAAAAGCAGCTTCCAGAGCTGGGCTGAATCTGTAAGGATTTCATCTCCTGCACCTTCTACATGTGCAATGATCACTGATGTTGATAATGATAATGCTGTGGCACTGCAAGGCCCTGAAGTGCCTTCTGAATCAAAGGAAGGTTAAATTATGTTCAGTATAGTTTTGGTGTTGTGTATTTTTAGTGATCTGGGTGTAGGCCATGCACTGGCCATAGTGATAGGCAGTGTCACAAGCTAATCGACTGTATGGAGCACTTTACCTGGATACATGTAAGTGCTTCAAGAAACCAACCACTCTGCAATGCAGCACCACTATTGGCTTGGGGGTGTACCTATATACCATTTTATACTTTATTCGAATCCTTTGAAAGCTGGTATTCCATCAGTAAAGCAGAACTCTTAATCAACTAGAATATTTAATTAACCAGCACCCCGCGCTCCTCCAACATGCTAAATAACTGAGCTTTTACTATACTAAGGGACTAGAGTACTCAGTTCAATTTCAGGCCCTATTTTATGCAAAGGCTATGAGTGCTTTAGAGCCACAACAAAGCTGGCGATCCCATGTTAAAGGACAGCAGTTACAAAGCAAAGCTAAAGCAGCAGCTGAGTTTTTTCTTACAAGGAGCTAGGTGTACAGGGGGAAATAAACTTCATTAGCAATCTAAAGAACAGAGGAGGCCCTGTTTGCCCTTAGGAAGCTAGAGCTGAACAGGAAAATAGAAATGTCACCACAGATCTATTAACCACATGGAGCTCCTGAGGCCTCGATCCTGTAGGCCTCTCTCATGCCTCAGAAAAGTGAGACTCTGCCTGTTATCAGTGTATGTTCTGGAGGAGAGGGGCCCGCTTTAGGCCATCCAGGCAAATGGCTGACAAGAAGCAAGGAGATCCATTTTTATTATGAAAAGAGCAGCTGCTGTAATACGGATGCAGCAGGGAAGTGGGCATGGGCCTTGCCTGCAAGGGACAAGCCAGTGGGCTCTGGTAGCTTGCATGTGTCTAGTAATTCCTAATGCAGGTCCATGCTTCCTGGTTACATGTGCTCACACCTAGTGAGGGCAGTGAACAACATGGCTCACCAGTGCCTAGGGCCAGCCTCTGTTCCCCTGCCTCATGGCAGAACAAGGAGCAATGGGCTCAAGTTACAGTGGGGGAGGTCTAGGTTGGATATTAGGAAAAACAATTTTACTAGGAGGGTGGTGAGGCACTGGGATGGGTTCCCTAGGGAGGTGGTGGAATCTCCATCCCTAGAGGTGTTTAAGTCCTGGCTTGGCAAAGCCCTGGCTGGGTTGATTTAGTTGGGATTGGTCCTGCCTAGAACAGGGGGCTGGACTTGATGACCTTCTGAGGTCTCTTCCAGCCCTGGGAGTCTCTGATTCTCATCAGAGCAAGCCCACAGAGGCCAAGGAGTTCACAGTGCTCCTCTACACAGCTGCTGCAGGCAAAGAGGGGTAGAGTGGGCATGGGCCAGAAAAGTATCTGACTCCTCCTCCAGCTGCAGCTGAGCCGCTGTTGAAGAGGTCTCTGGCACCCTCCACAACACTCACGGCATGGTGGTTTCTTTTAACAAGCCACAGAGGTGTTGTTCAGTCCCTCTCGGTTCTCCTCCTGGAGCCAGGGATCCCTCTGCCCCAGATCACTCTACCGGGCCAGGGTATTTTCCTCAGTGACTTTGCTGCTCCCCAAGGCTTCTCCCCTTCCCTTCAGGCTCGCTTTGACTCAGCCACTTACCCAGCAGGAGAGGTGCTTTCTTTTGCTCCATCAGCCAGAGTCACAAAGACCAGGTGTAGGCCCAAGAGCAGAGCACAGGAACTCAGGCAGAGTAACAGCCAGATTAGAGTGTACTGTCCTTTCCTTTCCTGCCTGCCAGCTTTTCTCTTCCCTTAGTGGCCTAAACTTTGCAGGGTCTCAGTGCTCCATCCACCCTCAGGCCTCCAGCCTGTCGCAGCAAGGAGGGAGGGAGGGCAAAAGCTGCAGAAGGCAAGACAGGTCATGCCCGTGTATTCCTCTGGCACTAGGATGACCAGACAGCAAGTGTGAAAAATTGGGCCAAGGGGTGGGGGCAATAGGTGCCTATATAAGACAAAGCTCTTTAAAATCAGGACATCTGATCCCCCTATCTGGCATTCTCCTGGTGAGTTATGCTTCCAGCCTGGTTTTTAAACATGAATGTGCCCCTCTGGGCTTGTCTCCCCTGTCTCTTACACTGTTGACTTCAGTGGAGTTGTTCCTGATTTGCACTGGATGCAAGGGGAGAATCAAGTCTTAATTCCCAAACATCCTAGTTTGACTCTCCTTCGAGTCTAGGGGCTGACATCCAAGGCAGGTGGCAGACTTTCCACCCCTAGCATTTTATGAGCTAATGGGCACTAATGGGCAGTGGCTCCTCCCTGTCTTTGTTTATTGTGTTAGTAAAGTTTGTGAATTGTTTCCCCCTCTCAAAAGCCATAGGCTTCCATACTCTTCCTTTTGCTATTTAAAAACATTCCCTGTGCTAACCACTCTGGGTAGGAATGGTGTCCCTAGCCTCTGTTTGTCCGGGGCTGGAAATGGGTAACAGGGGAGGGATCATGTGATGATTACAAGTTTTGGTCAGTCCCCCTGGGGCACCTGGCATTGGTCACTGTCAGCCGACAGGCTACTGGGCTAGATGGACCTTTGGTCTGACCCAGTGTGGCCGTTCTTATGTAACATCACAACAAACCAAGCAGTATGCTCAAGGAAGGCAAAATCATTTGGGAGCAGATCTGTGTGATCTGATGGCAGAGGCAGGGAGGGGGAGGGGAATCCCTTCACTCATGACTCACACCGAAGATAGGCTCCACAGCACCGTCTTCCCTCTTCCTCCAAGCGGCACCAATAGCTTTCTACAGATTGGTGGCCCTGTGCATGGAAGGGAGAAGGTCGTGGGTTTGGAGAGTGCTGTAAGGGACAGGAACTCTGAGGACAGGATGCATTCCAGCACTATCGCTGCTCTTAAATACTCCCTTAGAAAGGTAATACAGCCCCAGCTTCCTCCTTTTGCCCCTTTCTGAGGGAGATCTGCCTTTCGGGTGTCCACAGGGCAAGCGCCAGCTGATAAATCTCAGAAGGGGTAGTTCTGTGGGATCTGTGCTGGTGGCCCAGAAGCAGCCAGACACTGATTCTCTATGGTGCTTGCTTCCAAATGCTCACCCAAGATTGTGAAGGCAGGACATGTGGTTTAATCAGGAGAATGTTATCCCTGCCCCTCCCACAATGGGGATAACAGTACCAATTTGAGTCAGGAAATTATGGAGATTTCTATTCCTTTAGCCCTCTCCTGTGTGCTTTTTTTTCTCTGTAGGAGCAGTTGGGATCTCGGTAAGGAAATAGATTTCAGTTGTGTGATGTGAAGAAGCTATCTTCAGTATTCTTCTGCAGTTCCATATGTGGAACTCACCCCTCTCCGTATCTTCTTCCTGAGAAAAAATTCCACCTGCGGGATTGGGTAGAGTAAACCTGCAGGACTTCTTGTTGTCCAGCTGGCTGTGGGCCTGCCATTCATGGTGTGCAAACAAAACATATTTAAACAGTTGGGAGGGTTTTCTTTCTTCTTCCCTCCAATCCAAGATGTGTATTCTGCAGACATTTGCAAAAGTAAGCAAGGTGTTGATTTATGGTGGCAAGTACTCAGCAGCAACTTCAGTCTTTTGATAAAGATGGGCAAGCTTCAGTGTGGAGTTGGAATAAGGCTGAGATCTAAATAAACAAACCACTAAGAATTCATGAGAGGTTGAGGGTTCCACTAAGGGCACATTTATGATTGGGCTTTTCTTCTCAACCCACCATCAAAGGGCCCCATTGTCATTACTTTGTAAAGAAATTTGATGTATAGAATGTGTTAACAGTTCTCCGTCCAATTCCCGGTGGGCAAGTGTGCATAGGATGATTGGGTTCCAAAGAGAAATGGACAAGTTAACAGAGGATAGTTCCATCAGCGGCTATTAGCCAAGAAGGTCAGGGATGCCACATCACACTTGTGATGACCCTAGACCTCTACACACTCCCCAGGCCAATGCCCTACCCCTCTCCAGAACCCACCCCACCTCTACAGCATCCCTTATCTTGCCTTCCTCATGGGGGAGCTAAGTCCATCCCTGGGGCAGCCTGTGCAGTCTGCACAGCTGCTCCTATGGTGGGCAGGGACTAGAACTCATCCACCCTCCCTTCATGGTATTCGTCATGCTGCTTTCCCAATGCCATGTGAACAAGACTTGAACCCACCACCCTCCCTACCCCAGGCCAATGCCCTATCCCCCAGGCCACTCCAGAGTGGAAAACAGGGATGGCTCACTTAATAATTACCCTGTTCCAATATAGTCTCTCTGGGCCATTATCAGAGACAGGATACTGGGCAAGATGGACTATGGTCTGACACAGTAGGACAACTCTTACATTCTTATAGAATAAAAATACCATGCTGCTTGGAACTAATATATGCCTTTGGAAAAGACACCATGGGTTAAGAGGATTAGAGATGGAATGTATCCATTCTTCCCTATAGATGTTTTTTTCCAAATCAGGATTGAAGTACACTAGAGGAGAAGTATGAGGAAATCTGTAAAGCCACTGTCTGTGGCGTACATGTTTTGGGGTGCAATAGAGGACTTCAACCTTCAGGGACATCTTCAAAAGTATTAAAGTCAGTTTAAAATATTTGAAGAATAGAGGAAAGCTGATTTACTCATAAGATCAGTTATTTATCTTGGGAGTCTAACAGTTCAATCCACAGTCAAGTCAATGAGCTAGAATTCCAATATAAACAAGAAAATAACTTGTTCATGTGAAGCAGAGAAATATTTCCCTAAAGGCTGATGTGCTGGTTGTAAACTGGGTACTTGGGGGCAAGAAATAATGGAGAGTAATGACGAACCACTACTTCAGCTGCTTTGACTCATCTTTACAAGACTGACTCTATGCATTGCTAGTATTGCTTTTATGAAAATATAAAATGACACGCAGTGAGTGGATGGGGAAATGCTTTGCCTTACAAATAACAAATGCAAGCGGCTAGAGGACAAGCAATTTTATTTTGCAAAACAATCACTATACAGCAACAAATACAATTGCAAATTGGATTGAAAAACATGAACTAACTACCACCAGCCATTCAAGAAATGTCTCTTTACAGTAACAGGCTCTAGAATGATCAGAGAAAACACAGATTTGTTACAGCAGTCTGTATTTCTCCAAATCCCAGCATACAGAATGTGATTGATTGGTTTTGTTTCTTTTTTTTTCTCTTTGCTAAAGTTGAAGTGGCTTTTTTGCCTGAACCTTCCAAGTTTGAAAGTAAATTATTTTTCTGCAGAGGGAATTGCTTGAGTAGGATGACTAGTGAGCGCGCGCTACACACACCTAGGCTAAAATCCTATAGGCTTCATTTTATGTAACAAAAGTGATCTACACTTAAAGACATGTGTCTCTGAAGGGATGCTCATACTTGATTTTTTATTTCAGAAAATATTTTGGTCCAGCCCAGCAAAATCTTTTCTCATATACAGTAGTCCACATAGACTGCCTTTCAACGCCCTTTGGGTTGTGTAGTTAGGCTGGTTTATATATATATTTGCAAGCAGTCATAATGAGGAAAGAAATGATGCTACTGTACATTAATATAGTGCTATCTGGCTAATCCCATTTACTGCTGTACAGTGAAAATATGTGTTGTCTAATGGACACAGGAGTATCCTCATCATTATTAAGTTCCTTCATTTGTTGCTGAATGAATGAATCTGCTCAACTTTTACTGGATTTCTTCCTGCCTAGGATTACATAGAAACAGATAGTTGCAGACGTAGAGACACCTAACGTGCCTTTTCCACTGTCCTATCACTCAACAAATATACTCAGCTTAGATTCTCCCATGACTATCCAATTTGACATAATTTTTCTATGTATTCACTGTTACAAATAGAGAGAAGTTGGCTCTTAGATGTCACTGACTGGCTAAGCCTGCCAATAGAATATAATTGTTAAAGATGTAGGATCCAGAAAACTAAGTGCTTGCAATGTTTTTAAACTGACTCTCTTCTTGAAAAGTTAAGATTCTTATGAGCTTTTTCAGTGAACATCTAGGATTGCGTAACATAATTCACATTTTATTTAACACAAACTCTTGGTTTCTTTTATCTTCATCTAGCTCCACAAAAGTTCTAGAACTCTTTCTATGGAAGGACAATGATTAATTACCAGGACTTTGCTTGAATTGAGACAAGAAAGCTCATTTTGATGCACAAAGTAAATGACTTGGTGTGTTACACCAGCTGGACTTGGGATGTATATGTGCAATAACAAAACTTCACCATCTAGATAATAATAATACTTTTTTAAAAGCTGGATAAAAAGTACTTGAGTCACAGGTTAAATACTGTTCTGACCAGCTGTGTTCAACTTCAGTGAAGCTGAGACTCAGTTGTACCGTAGGCTCTTCCCAACATTGGCAAAAGGCATAATAAAAACACTGCAAGGCTAATTTTATTGATGGAGAGCAACGTGATCAGAAACACTGTTCCTCCTCCTCATCTTGTTTTTCTTAAACAATGGCAAGAAATTGTTATGGACCACGCCAAACATTATTTCCATGTAAATTTCCATTGGTTATTCTAAGCAAAAATACAACAATTAGAAGGCAGAAATCAGAATCCTCTTGATGCACTTAACATGGTTGCTACACTCACATTTGTATTAAATAACTGACTGACAATCAGCAATAGCTTGAAAAAGCTTTTTGCAGAGTTGAAGTGTGGTGTAGGGGGCTATTTAGGAATCAATTTTCAGTAAGGTGCATGGAGTTTAAGCCATATAATAATTCATCTTAATGCCACTTGGAATAACTGCTTAGTCAAATTTTTGATTCACCACACTGAAGATCTACTTTTTAGTATTTGTGCAGTTTAATAGTGTGAATTTAATTTGGTGGAATCCTCTACTGTTAATTATAAGAAACTTCTGCCTAAACACAATGATATTTTCAGATCAGCCCCCAACACATAAACACGCATCAAGTTTAAAGAACAGATCGAGTACTCAAAAGCTTCCAATACACAAGGCTGACTTAATACACAGTTAATGTATATCGAACTCAGTTCACTGTGTAAAGATTAGCTAGAAATTTCAAAAGAAAGAGAGCCAACAATCTGCAAGTGTGTCAATTGTATGTCATTTTATAATGTATACTGTACAGAACATCAGCAGATTTGTTATCCACTGATGAGTAAAACAACCATATGACCTTCAGCAGTGTTTTCTTAGTGTCCATAATGGTCTGTTGGAGTTCTCACAAGTAACTCCTTTAGCTCTGATGTTTGTGTATCTTTGCAAGCCTAAGCACACTTTTCTTATACTTTTTATAGACAACATATTCTTGCTCCTTCTTTGTTGAGATTTAAAGATGTCCTACTTATCTATTTAGTCACCTTGGTGATCCAAGCTATTTATTTATTTATTTATCTATCTATCTATTTAATTAATTATAATTTATTGGCATCTCTATAGCATGTACTGCCATATTACCAGAGTGCCTGGATGTACACATAAGACACTACTGACGATATGGAATGACACCCAAATACTTTTTCCGTGTTTCAACTTTAGCAAAAGAAAAAAGAACCAATAAAATAAATCCAACATTCATTACCACTACAGAATTATTTTTAAAAAAAAGTTAAAATCAAACTCTTTTTGATGAAAAAAAAATCCAGAATCTAAAACCATCTCATTGGAAATCCTTTTTCTAAACATCTGGACCTCACAAAATCAGTCTTGGGAGGAAAAGGAGGATGGGGAAAAGGAATAATTTTTCTAGCATCACAGAAAAGACTTGCATCTGACACTAAAACAGGGCCACGGCTTTTAGTTGTTACAGAAAGCAATTCATGCTAAACGTTTTTGTCTTTTTATGTATTTTTTTCTGAATAGGGAAAAAAACCCTGCTAACATCTACTTTTACATACCTAAAATTGCAACACCAAAGGGTGCAAGGGACACAGATACTGTGAATAAAGAAGTATAATATTCAAGTATATGAGGGCGTATCACAAATGGCCACAGAGAAATATATATATCTATAATACTGTATCAAACAGATGGAAAGGATGAGAAACCGGTAGTGTATACACAAATCTAGCCGCTGAACCGACATTCTAATCAGACACAAGCCCATTAAAGTAGAAGTGCTCCCTTTCGATAGCGTTTTTGTTTTAAAAATGCCACTTCCTCAAGCACAATTCAAATGGTTCTCAACTACTATTTTTAGTTATCAGTTAAATAATTTATTGGCATCAGCATTACACTGGCATAATTATCCAGGCCCCAAAATGTTAATAACTTAATTCAGTCTTTCTCCTTCTGTCCATTTATACAAAATAATACTTTTTTAAATTAAACTTGATTTCCTTTATATGCCCTTCCCATCCAGTAACTAGACTGTTCAGTATAATTTAACCTGTAATAAGTTAGAATGGGTGACTCCCCCCCAACCCCATGAACAGAACCCTGAAATGAGCAACTTGGGATAGTAACAAGTCAGAAAGAGGTGTATGGCCCTCAGGCACATGGAAAGGTAAAAATAGGACGGTACTCCATGCAAGACAGAGCAGAGCAACAATAATCGTCCAATGTCATACACTGCAATTGCATACCCATGGAAAGCCAGTGTCTTCCTGCTGTAAATGGAGATCAGGCCAATTTTTGCATCTATTTAATTATTTTGGGGTTTTTTTATTGTATGGTTGCTACAGTCTTGGGAGGTGACTTAATTTTAGACATGGTAAAGAATGAATGCAACACCTGCTCTGAGCCCATTTTTGCCAAGAGCTCGTGTCTAAATATTATTACTTCATACACTGCTAAATGGAGCAAATTCATAAGCCCTGCTTAGCAAGGGCTGCCGTGACATCTTCAGCGAGGGTAGCAAGCTGAGGGGATTCCAGCAAGTTGATGCTTCCGGAGGAGGAGACGTTGCTGAGTCGGCGTGGTGAAGGCACGCTGGACCTGCCTGGCGACTGCGTAATGATCTCAGCCCCATGATCTACACGGGCTTTAGCATGCTCTCTGAAGTTTAGCTTCTGGCTGTCAATCTGTTCAAGAAAGACAACGAATTTAAACCTTTGCTTTTAAGTAATGACCCCCAGCCCTTCTGTTGCAGATGTGATGCTGAACTCCTGTCTTCTGTGGTGATTCCCTTTCCTGTTCACACACCATTCCATCTTTTCAGAACTCTGTCATTCCCACACAGGACCCTGGCCATCTGGTGGTGAACACCCTCAGTTCTTGAAGTCAGTGGGGTTACTTCTACACAGTGGAGATATTTCAAGATCCCAAAATATCCCGAAATAGCTATCCCGCGTCTTAGAAACGCTCCTGTTATTTCAAAATATTTTTCGAAATAATGGGTGTGCTATTTCACCATCCCTGGAAACCTTGTTGCACGAGGGTTAAGGGCTGGCTCAAAATAGCCTATTTTGAAATAGACTATTTCGACTTTAGGATGTTGTGTAGATGCACCCTTCGAGTGGAGAGGCCCAGCCTCACAGCACTGGACTCCAGAGTCAATCGCCATCTTTGCCTGGGTCACTTCCTCTAGCAGATGGGCTCTGTCCCATGAACCTGCCAATGATTCCCACCGAGGCGAAAGCATTTTTTTGGTCTGAAATGTCTTTTAAAAAACTCATGAAGATTGAATGTGAGTGTCTCTCTGTGACTATTCAGTGTTTGTAATGGGGAAAATCCACCCTTATGAAGAGCACCGGCCTAAGGCTTTAAGTGTTACTTGAGCGGTGCATTGGCCTTGAGCTGGCCCTTTGCACAGCTGTGAATTTCACCCTATGAGTTCTTACCATTTAGGAGGAGTTCTGGAACAAACAGACTCAAAGAGGGATGGATGGACACACAGACAGATGCACAAACATGCTCACATATATAGTAGATAAATACCCGGGATGAATTTCAGCCCAAACTTCTAAAAAGTGGGCTCAGTTTCCTGCTATCTTATTAAATACATGATAGAAAATAAGGATGTTAAGGACTAGTCAACTATCCGATAAGCAAATGCTTATCGGATAGTTGAGTCGACTAGTCGCTTCCCCTCCCCTTGCTGCCTCTATCACATAGAGGGAGCAAAGGGGGGAGAAAGGTGGGGTACTTCAAAGCGGACGTCGCATGGAGCCTAGGGTACCATGGTGACATTTCAAAGGGGCAGCACTGCACAGCTGATCCCGGGCTCTTGTACATTTCAAAGGAGGAATGCAGAAGTGCCTATCGACTAGTCGAGTAGCCGATGGAAATTCCATCGACTACTCAACTAGTAAATTAATCAATATTTATCTTCCTTAGTAGAAAATAAACAGATCCTGCTAGTTTGCCTTCTGTTTTCAAATTTCATTCACTTTCACGTGTTGTGATTCTACACTCTTACTTACCCAGAGAGCCCTGGAAGAAGGGAGATTTGAAGACAAGATCAGGATTACTAGACTGACTGAAACCCCACTGTGGATTTGAAATAGCAGCAAAAGGAGAGGGCTGGAGGAAAACCAGAAGTTCAGTGGAGAAAGGGAAAAGCATTTGGCTTCAGAAGGAGAAGACTAGGCGTCAATGGTTGCAGGCTGAGAGGATTTAACACAGAACAGTAACCTATTCTTCCTTGTTTTCCTGCTGCACTCTCCTCTCTATCTGCTGTGCATAAGTTGCACTCGTTTTTCTGCCCCATGTATACTGGCGGTGTAATTTACACCACGAGTCATCTCATTGCTAGCCAGGCTGCCATGCGTTCTGCAATGGAGAAGCTCGTTTCATCAGGCGGATTTCTTACCTTCACATTGCCACCTCCAGGTGTATGGTGGGCATTTTCAAGGGAACCAACTTTAGCCTGAGCTTTTTCTTTGAAATCCAGTTTTACACTCTCAATTTTCACACGTCCTCCACCTAT
>JANRFK010006693.1:7675314-7714777 GCA_030068395.1 Apalone spinifera
TGGACTTGATGACCTTCTGAGGTCTCTTCCAGCTCTATGATTCTATGATTCTAGCTGTTAAAAAGAATTTTTACGGTGGGAAAACCAATGTGTTATTCTGCTAGCCTCATCCTTGGAAACAGCTGAACTGTTTTGGCTGAAATTTAAAAAAAAAAACAAAAAAAAACAGTTTAAGACAGACACTTGGCATGGAAAATTTCAGCCCCAACAACTAAAGTTTGGCAAAGTTACAAGCAATGGAAAAGAGTCTTATAATGGGATGTGTCGAGCAGTCTTAATAACAGGCATGCCTGTGATCATTTTTTTAAGCATAATGATCGCTATGTTTTAACAAATATAGTCTTCATCAAACAGCAAACAGACAAACTCTAAAATATAGAGTAGATGTATATTGTTTGAGCTATTGGAGAGTTTTACAATAGTGTCTGAAATCTTATACTTAACTTTGCAGTTGCCGACTTCTGTTTAACAAAGGATGTACCAATATCTGATTTTCAAATTAAAAAAAGCTTTTGGATTCAGATATCATTTCCAAGTTTCAGTCTGAAATGAATCTCTCCAGTTATTTTGTAAATTCACAAAAACAGATTCTTAAGGATGGAAATTGTGATTGGGTGATCCAATCTCTCTATTATAAACATGCAAACAGAGACAGTTGAGCTAATGTCTAATTAAATGGACAAAATTGCCTTATAGTAACATGCTAGTTAAGTACTTTGGCCATAGTTACATTTCAATGTAACATAATATTGTAAAATTGTGTGATAGCTCAAACAATATACCCTTCAAAATTTTCCCGTGGTGTCTCTGATTCAACAACGCACTTACTCACAACTTTAAGCACATACCAACTTAAACATATACACCATACATGCTCCTGAATCGAGGGCCAGAGGGTTAAGTCTCAATGATGTCTCCCAGAGCCAGAGGGGGGTTGGTCGGGGTAAAAGGTGAAGGAGATATTATGCCTGGGTAGAGCACAAACAGGTATAAAGGGCCAGATTATGCTCTGAATGGTAGAAGAACATAAGAACGGCCATACTGGGTGAGACAAAAGGTCCATCTAGCCCAGTGTCCAATCAGCTGACAGTGGCCAATACCAGATGCCCCAGAGGGAGGGAACCCAACAGGGAAACATCACGTGATCCCTCCCCTGTCATCTATTTCCAGACAAAAAGAGGCTAGGGACACCATTCCTACCCATCCTGGCTAATAGCCATTGATGGACCTAACCTCTATGAATCTATCTAGCTCTATTTTGAACCCTGTTAAAATCCTAGTCTTCACCACGTCTTCTGGCAAGGAGTTCCACAGGTTGACTGTGCGCTGAGAGAAGAAAAACTTTAGTTTTCCATCTTCTTTACTGTTTTCAGTGGACTTACGTTGATGCAATGGAAAGTTTGAATCTAGCACATTGGCGCCGTTGATGGGGGGCTCTAAGGAACATACTCACCTATAGCCATAGCCCCACCCACCCAGATATACCCCTCTATAGTGTCAGCAGCACCAGCAGCTCCCTGCCCCATTATACTTGGAGAGTCCCAGCTGCAAGACTGTTTCCTGCATGGGGGTTCTCTTCACATGCCTCACCTACTAGAACATTAATGCTGAAGCAGCAGGTAAATTGGCCCTCAGTGTTTGCTTTTCTCCTGTCATTAGTGCATCTTCAGACTCACCTCAGGGTCCATTCTCCTCGTCACTAATGTGCGATACAGCCCTGATTCTGACATCTTTATGCATTCATAGCCCTTCCTGAAGTAAAAGGGACTGGGCACAATAAATAATGGCAATTCTGTGTGGTAGGATAGAACCCTTAGTCTATACAACCTCTCCCCATCAATTCTGCGATGCTTAGTTACAACAGACCTTCTTCTCTACAGTCATCACCGTATCACTTGTGAGCATACCAATATTCGTTTTCATACAATTCCCATGGTTTCTGGGCAGGTTTTACTCTCAGTTGAAAGTGTGCATGTAATAGTGATAGCCACCTCAAACATGCTCCCTCATTGACAGAACTCTTCCTGACTCTTTTTGGATCAACAAGGAAAACTGGAAAAGGTCGATTTTTCAGTCCAATAACAGCCTCTCTTGGAGTTCCGGTTTCACTAGGACAAAGTTTCAAAATAACCATGAAAAGGTATTCCATCCCAGCCTTACACTGGGCACAGCCTCACCTTCTTGAGGAACTCTCTTCCTCTGTTCTCTAAGGCCTTGTCTCCACTTACCGGAAGATCGATGCTGCAGAGATCGATCTCCCTGAGGTTGATTGAGCAGGTCTAGTAAGGACCCACTAAACTGACCGCTGATCATGCCCCCATCAACTCCAGTGGGTTGCGAGGAGCAAGGGAAGTCGACGGAAGAGTTTCTCCTGTCAACCTCCTGCACTGGGGATATGGCGGAAAATCAAACAAATCTATGCGAACTCCAGATATGCTATTCACGTAGTTCAGCTGTGTGTCCTAGTGTAGACCTGGCTTAAGTCTCTGGAGAAAAGCCAAGACCAGGACTGCCTTCTTTGCCATGTTCCCAAAACATACAGCTGGGCCTTTCCATCCAGGCCCCCGTTTTCCCCAGGGATGGCTGGAGACTGACAGTCTGTCTCAGTCTCTCTCTTGCAAACTCTACCACTTCACTCTGAAGTCCCCCTGGGCTATCCTCAGGCCTCTGTTTTTCTATCCCTGCAGATACCTGCTTACTCTGTCATGTGACTAATTTCCTTCTCTCCATCTGGGGATGCAAATCAGCTACAGGATAGGGGGCCTGAGACCACTATCTCCCTTTTAAAAAGTCTGTCAGCCTATAACATGGTACCATATTTATACTGAAACATGGCTGAAAGCAATTTGTCCTTGGGCAAACAATGAATTCCTGTCTTGATCTGCAAAAGAGCTTCTTGAGAAACTCCATTCCATAAGAACGTAAGAAGGGCCATAATGGGTCAGACCAAAAGTCCATCTAGCCCAGTATCCTGTCTGCTGACAGTGGCCAATACCAGATGCCCCAGATGGAGGGATCACAACAGGTAATCCTCAATTGATGCTTCTCCTGTCACTCACCTCCAGAGAAACAGAGGTTAGGGACACCATTCCTATCCATCCTGGCTAATAGCCATTGATGGAGCTAACCTCCATGAATCCATCTAGCTCTTTTCTGAACCCTGTTAAAGTCCTAGCCTTCACCACATCCTCTACCAAGGAGTATCCATACCGGGTTTGGATACACACTTTTTTCTATTTGCCACATTGCTTATTACCAATGACTTTGTTATTCCTGAAGTTAGTGATGCTAATACATACTTAGGACCAAATTCTCAGTTCAGGTAAATCTGTGTCATACAATTGACTTCACTAAAATTTTGCTGATTCACACCAATGAGGATCTGGCCTGTGACTTGGATTTGACTCCAGCACTTTACAAATTTATTTTTAAACATTTGGATTTGATACATTTTTGGATTTGTCATTGATTGCTGCCATGTGGAGCTTAACATATATTCCATGTCAGCAATGTTATCAACGTTCTTTGGTACATTCAGTATGTTTACAAATATCTTCTCATATCCATGGTTAGAATGTCACGAAGAAAACTTCCAAATAGCAAAAACACAATTGATACCTGTAACAGAATTTCCCCCCATTCTTCCCTAAGGCCGTCTTAGAAAAAATATATGCAAATTAGTTTCTTCTGAAAACACAGTATTTCCTTCGTGGCTGAGGCAGCACTAAAATCCACTCAAACCCAAAAGACATACCGCTTGCAAGCTGTGTCTGAGCTCTGCCAAAAATGATATAGTTCATAATACTTTTGTATAAAAAGAGAAAACTACCTAGTAGTTAATCTCATAGAGCACGGGACCCCCCTCAGTTCTCAGTACTGCCAAACACCCATTCACTACTTCTCATACTGCATGCTACTAGTAGAAACCTACCAAATTGCAGCATGAACCTACCAAGTTGCAGCAGTATGTTTTTTCTGTCCTAGAAAGTCACTTTCCTTTTTTTTTTAAGGGTGAACCAGAGCTGAATGTAAATGAATCTGTTGGCTGATGAGCTTCTAAAGAGATTCAGGGCTGAAACTCTGTGTTTCTTTCTTGATTTATTTAACATTCAAACACCTCATGCTTCTTCCATGATACACATCAAACTCTGGCACTGTTGCAATGCAGCTGCTGTCCCTAGGACTGCTGGAAGCTAAAAGAATGGACTTTGCGTTAGTTTAACCTATGCCTCTGGTGAAACAAAAGATGATGTCTCTAAGTGACACTTTAGGGTTGCATATCTTTACTCTTGATGTAATTTTCCTGTCATGTTTGGTTATTTGCCCAGACTGTTTTTCTGCTATCAGTAGTGAAACTCCAGGTCAAGTTATAAAGCTAAAGCTGCCTTCTATTTGTTTCATACATCATCAGTAAGAGCAAAGAGCAGAACATTTCAGCCACTGTAATGTAACACTGCCAGACATGATATAGGAAGACAACAACAAAGAAAATAAATTTGTGTTCACATCATTCCATGACAGGCTGACACTATAAGACTGAACAATGGAAAAGAAAAGAAAACCCCCCAAACTCTAGTCTAGACAGAAGGATGATCTAGAGAAAGCACAAAGGAAATACTCCATGAGTCATTCTCTTTGCTCAAGCCACTTACAATGGTTACAAACTACTGAGGAAGAACGTATCCAAATACTTTTGTTTCAATCATATTTTTTATATTCATCTATAACATGCCCCCTGTGATTGCCAGCTGCTGTATATTACTAAAGGATTACTTTGAAAACAAATCTCAGCATATGTGGGCCACAATATCTGGCAGAAAAAAAGCCAAAATTGTAAAGGTGTGTACAATACTATCAGAAACACCCATATACATCAAATACTGTAAACCTGGTGAGCATCATGGTGTTAATCCACAAACCCGGTTTAATTTTTTATAATAACAAAGAGAAAAACAACTACTTTCAGAGCCCTTCTTACAGGTTAGCAAAGATTTTTTGCTGCATAAAATTTGCTAGAAGTCAAAGTTTGTCAGGGTGCTATACGGAGGTCTTGGACAGCTTTTATAACATGTACCACCGAACATGTATGAAGAGAGATGAAATATTGTCAGAAATAATCAAAAAGATGTGTCAAAATAAACAAAGAAAAAATATTTGGTGATGCATTATCCTTATTGGGCTTCTTTGACTAGTTGGTCCCAAGCCCAGTCTTGCTAGTAGCTAATCACCGTAAAAGCACGTGGCAGGATCAGAGGCTACGTACTGAAAGCTGTGTTATGATCTATTACACCAGTAAGCATATTTTCACTCCCAAATATCTGCAACAAATGGATAAAATGGTAAGATCCAACTTTTCTTTAAAATTCACGAAGGGTGAACCTCAGTTTTGTAGGTTTGGATAAATATCCCAAAGCTTGGATATTCCCCCTTCTGACTCTGACAAATGTTCGGACCCTGCATGTGTTTCCAAGCAGTGGAACTGGTCTCACAGTCCAAAGGAGTGATGGACACTCAGTGTGCTGTTTGATAAGGTGCTGAGCACCCTCCGCTTCTAATGAAGCCAATGGGAACTAAGGCTGCATGTAGAGTACTTTGTGGGGAGCAGTCAGACCCTTGCAGATTTTGATCATATGTCAACATGAAGTGGGTGAACATTTTGTAATACATACGTAAATGAATCACATTTTTACAACCTCAAAAGGAAGCTGAATTTAATCCATGATTTGGGCAAATATCTGGGTTGGTTTCCGTTTTACTGATCCAGCTTGTCCAGTCCTATACAAAACTGATTTCTGAAACAATATATCAGTAATTAAAAAAACCCTAATCAAACTGATTGTCATTGCCTCTAAGTTACAAGATAACACAACGGCCTTTTAGGAGTAGAAAGCTTGCTTCCTTGCAAATAATTCCGGCCTCTACTGATGTATGAACAGATGTTTCCACATGCCACAAAAGGAGATAAGGAATAGGAGTAGCTGTTGCTAGGGAATCGTAAGAGCTACACAGTCCAATCTCTGACCAAAAGTTATAGCTATTGGAAAGCAAAGTGTGAGCTAGCAACATGTGCATTAGTAAAAGGGAATTAGAGACTACACTCTGTCTAGGAATATAGAAATTGCCAGGCTGACCTAGGCCTAAGATCTATCTAGTCCTGTAGCTGCGGCTTGTATCAGGTGCTTCAGAGGAAGATATAAGGACACCACACAACAGACGTCTGTTTATGAGGCATCTCAACTTGGCTGCCTTCCCAGCATATTAACATTCACCAGGCATTTAGAGTAAATCCTTACCTGTCCCCCTTTAGGCTGGTACCTGATGTTGTCCGTCGACCCAATTTTGGACCTGACATTCTTGAGGTCCGGCAGAGGCTGGTTAATAAGTCGTAGCTGCTTAGGTGTGGCTGGAGATTTTGGAGGCGTGCGTATGATGGCAACTTTCTTCTCAGTGGGCACCAGTATAGCAGACTTGGGAGTGCCTGGAGTATGAGGGGTTCTGGAATAGCTTGGGGTCCCAGGAGTACCAGGGGTACGGGAGGAGTAGCTGGGTGGAGTACCAGGAGTGATGGCCGTGGATCCAGGTGTTGTGGGCGTCGAAGTGCCACTCCTTCCTGTCCTGCTGCGAATCGGCTCCGATCCTATATTGATGAGACAACGGCATTAAAACCACACACATAAATCTCTCTTTTCTTCATATTGCAACTCCACAGATTGTGGCACCTCCAATTATAAGTATTCCTCAGTGAAACATTTAAAGCCTGAAGCAAAGCCCACCAACTCAATGGAAAGACCCTGACTGACCTCGGTGGGCTTAAATTGATTAAGCATTTAGTCTACATAGCGAAGATGGGTTTGAGCATACAATTTTGAACTGTACATTCCAAATGCCTAGTTGCTTTTGGTCATGTACCATAGCCAGCAGCCTTGTATCTACAGTAGAATCCAGAAGGTACATGCTCCATTTGTATAAACTGTCCATTGACTTCAAAAGAGCTATGATCATCCATGTATGGACCTGTCCCCAGGTGATTAGTGTTTCATTAGGGCGGGGGGGAGGGGAGGAGCACAGGAATTGGCCTGCTAAGCCACCAGATCTGGCCTGTGGCTGCCTTGCTGAAATCCTTACCCCAGAGCAGCTCATGCCACTTTAAACATTTGGCTGCTCTCAGCTCTGGATGCTGGGGAGGGAGGAGGGAGACTTTGCGCTGTCCCTGAATCCCTCCCAGCAAAATCTCTCAGCTCCCATTGGCCGGTTTCCAGCCAACAGGAACTAAGAAATTTTGCTGGGGGCAGGGGCAGTGTGCAAAGCCTCCTTCCTCCCTCCCGCCACCCCTGCTCAGAGCCACATGGAGCAAGCAGCCATTTTGACCAGTCTGAGACTGCAGCAGACAGGCAGGAGCCCGTCTCAGGTTCCTGCAGGGCTGCTGGCTGGGTGCCACCTAAGTAAGCACCTCCCAGCCAGAGCCTGCCTCTGGTACCCCAGCCCCTCTCTCCCCCCCCAAATAACTGCTCCAGGCCACTACCAAAACCCTCTGTACCCCTTCTGTCCCCTTCTCCAGGACACAACTCCTCCCAGAACCTGTACCCCATCCTAACCCCTTCCCCAGGCCAGAATCCTCTCCTGTACCTTCCTCCTCCCTGGCCCTGCATCCCAAGCCCATGCCCCAAATCACAATCCCCTCCTTCACCCAAACTCCCTCTCAGACCCCACACCTCTTCTGCACCCCAGTCCCCTACCGCAAACTCCCTTCTGCACCCCACCTCCACTCCAGACCCTGCAGCCCCTCCATAGATGTGCACCCTCGACAACTTACCAAAATCTTGGAGTGGCCCCAATCAAAATTATTGCCCACCCCTGCATTAGAGCAACTAAAGAAAGCAATTATTGCAAGAATACCTCAATTATTATTTACCTCAATTATTCCTTTAATCTATACTTAGAATAGGTGTCGTATTCAGATTGCGTCCACATCTGGATGAAACATTTTGGAGTGTTTCTGCCAAGTGCTAAATGGCAGTCCTTTCTGACACGAAAAGACCTTTCTCTCAGAGAATCCTTGTACCCACACATGCCCTGTAAAGCCCAGCCTTGCAGAAAGCTGCCTGAAGGCAACACAAAGAGCAGCAGCCACAGTGTGAAGCGTGTCCCCCTTTCACTGCGATAAAATGTTCACTTCAAAGCTTAGTCAAGACAATTTTAATTCTAAAATTATTAAACCTGGGGGAAAAACTGGAGTGCAGTCGGAGGTCTACATTGTACTCCCTCTCATTGCTGTATGGAAGCACTTTCTTGGCTTCCATTGAATTCTGAGGAGGAATGGTAAACCTCCTGGGCCTACTGTACTCAAAGGGGACAGAAGAATGCCCAGAGAAGTCAACGAGAATCATTCCATTTATTTCACTAGGGCTGGATGAGACCCAAAGCATGGGTGCTTCTGGGGTTAAGGAGAAAGTCTCTTTGCGGAACATGACACACTGAAGGGATTTTACTCTCAACTCCACTTTTTCCAGACTGGGCTCTTTCTTTCTCAGCCAACCATCAATCAAGCTTCTTCTCTCTCTGCACTGGCTGTGCAGGAAGGAGAATGGGATTTTCCTGCCTCCCTGCATCCTGCATTTTTTATTCCTCAGGCTTCTACTCTTTTGGCAAGCACATTTCTGGTATGCAGCTGCCCTAGCTGGAAGGATGAAGTTGTTCATTTGCTGCTGTGCCAGCCCGGGGTCACTGTGAACTGAGAGGGGCTACACTTTACCCCCCTGGAACACAAGCTGCAATTTTCAAAGGATTTTCAGTGGGATTTGGGTACCTAACTCCCTTCACATAACACAGCAACCAGGGACACCTCAATGCACTTACCAGGCTGCAGGTTTAAAAGAAACATAAAGTAGCACCTTCCTCACGCAACACACAGTCACCCGGTAGAACACATTGCCAGGGGACGTTGTGAAAGCCGAACGTATAACTCGGTTCTTGAAAGAATTAGGTCACGAAGGACAGTTCCATCAATGGCAACTAGCAAAGAGGATCAGGGACACAACTCCATGCCCGGGGTATCTCGAAACCTTTGGCTGCCAGATGCTGGGATTGGACAAGGGAATGGATCACTCAAACTTGCCCTGTTCTGTTCTTTTCATCTGAAGCATTCAGCAGTGGCCATTGTCAGATTCAGGATACAGGGCTAAACCGACCATTGGCCTGACCCAGTATGCCTGTTCTTATGTCCGGAAGCTTCTTTAAAAAGGCTTGTCGGAATGGCTTCTGAAGAGGCGGAAACAGAAGAATTACCATGGGACAGGAGAGTACGAAGTCTAGGTTCTGCAGCTTGGGCTGAATGCCACACCAACAAGGGAGATGTCTAAGATCCCTGGTCTCAGGGTAACTTGTTTAGATTTCTGGTTTTATAGATTTGCTCCTGTGCAAACAGGTTCCCCCTTCACCTTCTGGAAATCCTGTCTGGTAAGCTCTCTGGATGAATTACATCACAAATACCTTCGATTAGGGTACTTTCACTAATTCTCTTTATTATTGCTTTCTTCCTTGGGCTCCAGGTACAACATAAACATGGGGGAGCAGCTAGAAGCAGCCCCCTTTCCAGCTCATTGGCTCAGTCTTTTATTCTGCTTGCTTTCTTCTCTCTGCTATCCCGCTGGAGAGCTCATGACCACATTAGGTTCTCTACAGATATAAGTGCTCTCTTTTAACCTTCCTAACTTTCTTTGACTTTAACCACACCCGGTACACTGGGTACTAAGTGCTGGCTTTCCTAATGCTCTATTTATAGCTGCTAAAAGCACTGTCGCATCCTGATAAAAAGACCTTGCTGAGTCTTTCTTCTGATGAGTGACCCCAATAACTTACATGGAACTATTTTTAGGTAATGCTTCTTCCTGGTTTAGCATTAACTAACCACCAGGTAACATGAAACCAAAGCAACAAATTAACAATTCTTGGTATTTATTAGGTAAGCCTCCCATTTTCCTGAGATCATCAGAATTTTTTTTTAATTATTCTACTCACATTAAGTATGTTTCTTTTTCCTGTTGGTTTATAAATGGCCTATATTAAATATGTCACACAACTAAAAACCCATATGAAGGGATTTTTTTTTTAGACAAGGGTCTCAAATGCAGCCATTAGTCTGAGTATCCCTGACTTTGGGGAAAATTAATTCCATATCTGAAATGAAACTTTTGTCATTATACTGCACCCCATATGTGAACTTGGCCAAATTTCGGGTGCAGATTTCTGGTCCCAGCATTGCAACTCAGGCCTATTTCCTACATGCAAAAGAAAGGTAGGGATGGATTTAGCAAGTGTGTGAAATACATAACAAGGGTGGGTGAAGGCACCAGAAATGTTAAGGTTGTAGAGAAACATACGCGTAGTCCGTCGTAGTGAAGAGGAGATGGCGCTATTAAGGGAGAAAGAATTCTCATCTCTGTCTCGGTCTCCTGATATACCCCTCCGAGTGGGGATGATGGAGGAAGGTCTTGGTAGAGAGGAACGCTTTTCGGGACTCTTGGTTACTCCATCCTGATAGGTGCAAAAAGGAAAAAAATGGCTTTGTTTGTAAAACACCGAAAACATATCGGAAATTATCCAGACTAACACCAGTGAGATTCCATGGTAGTCCCTGATTCACCCCAGAGCAACTGAGATCAAATGATGCCCAATTCTGTTATGTTTCATGCAGGAAGCTCTGATGGCTACCCAGCTCTGATGTATCATTTAACTTCCTTGGGATTTACTGAATACCGTAGATTTTCAGTTTGCCTAAGACAATCCAACAAACTCATTTTTACAAAGCTCCTTAAATGTCTATTGCCTACTAAACTCCTCTTCTATTTCCTAACATCTCTGAAAATAGTTCCACTGATATGACCAAAAATGTATCGAGGCCTGTTTCCACTCCCACTGAAGTCAATGGCAAAACCCAACATGAGTTCAATGCGACAAAAATGGATCTGTAGGGCTTAATCCGAATCCCAATGAAGCCACATCTGGGAGTCATTCTAGCAACTCCAGTGGGCTTTGGCCCTTAGTAAAAGAGGAGTTTTGGTCAGCAAGTCATGGAACAAGAAATACTCAAAGACTATTTAGTATAATGAGCTTTGTTATGCAAAGATCCAGGGCCCAATCCTGAAGTCCCATGGGATTCCACCTGCAGAAGGCTCGCAAGATCAGCCCCCCCAGGATGTATCACGCTCCACATTATTAGATAACAGGAGGGCTGAAATGCCTTTTGAAGCACTGAAGGTGCATTATATTTCCCCCCAAAATGAGATATGTGTACAATTTAGACTGCTGATTACATTTTCAAAGGAGGGATATTAGTCACTGGAACCTTAGCCTATTTTCTTCTGTACTGATCTTGTCCATGTTTGATTCAGTGTGTTTCTGCTTCTCTATCTCGTTTAGATCAGAGCACATCTGAGTATGTGCAAATATTTGCTAGGACCAATATGACTATGACAGCCCTGCAAAACCCATAAGTTGTACTTGTGGGGCCAGACCACCCTTGGTGAAATGGACAGTGCTCTCTTGACTTCAGTAGAGTTGTGTCTATCTACAAAAGCGGAGGATCTAACCTCGGACGTAAATTGGTCATAAAATAAATGTAAGTGGCTAAAGACACCAGCACCAATTTGCCTTTCGGTAAGTTTGTAATTTATACCCATTTAGTATACTCTGGGGACCAGATGCAATCCCTAGCATAAGAGGACACAACTCTGAAGTAAAGCTGAGCCCAGTTACATCAGGGGCAAAATTAGCCCTACGGGTTTAGAGGCTGCTGCATGATATATTGCAGGAAGCGGAGTTTTCTTTGTCTTAATGATGGCTTTCTCTTCCAGTCCCCCCATGTATACATTTTACTTGGTTTACACACCCACTGAAGGCCAAATTGGTGAATGTAGCCACTGTGCCCCACTTACAACCATTTTCTGACCAACCCACGCCAGATGTTTTTTGCACCAGTTTGGATAATTTTTGAAATTGGATTTGGGAGACACCTGTGTATGCCAGGAGGCATTTGGCTACTGGTCTCACAAGGAGAGACAAGAAATATCTTTTCTGAGACCAATTCCTGTTGGTGAGAAAGAGCTACCCAAGAGCTCTTCTTTTAAGTCTGGGAAAGATACTTAGAGTGTCACAGCCAAAGATAAGGTGGAAAAGATAAGGAGTTGCAAGAGACCATTCAAAGCGAAGTGGGCAGTTAACACCTCAGCAGTCACAGGATAAAAGAGACTATGTAGCACTTTAAAGACTAACAAGATGGTTTATTAGATGATGAGCTTTCGTGGGCCAGACCCACTTCCTCAGATCAAATAGTAGAAGAAAATAGTCACAACCATATATACCAAAGGATACATTTAAAAAAAATGGATACATATGAATTTGTCCTTTTCATATGTGTTCATTTTTTAAATTGTATCCTTATATGGTTGTGACTATTTTCTTCCACTATTTGATCTGAGGAAGTGGGTCTGGCCCACGAAAGCTCATCACCTAATAAACCATCTTGTTAGTCTTTAAAGTGCTACATAGTCCTGTATTTTGTTTCAGCTACACCAGACTAACACGGCTACATTTCTATCAGGATAAAAGAGAGTTATCCTCCTGAAAAATCTGTAACAATCTCCTTTGTTTCTAGACATCTTGTCTCCAAAGCTAGTCTATAGCCTGGATCCCATGTCTCCTTCCATGGGATAAGAGTAGCTCTCCAAGTATCTTTACTGAGGCTTTGTCTACACTCACACTTTTGTCGGTAAAGCCTGAACCCCTGAGCAACATAGTCATACCAGCCTAACTCCCAGGGTAGACAGCACAATGTCCATGGCGGAGCTTCTCCTTTTGACATAATTATTGCCTCTCTGGGGAAGTGGATTAACTACACCAGTGGGAGAAACTCTTCACCAAATGCTGCAGCTGTGCGACTGTATGTGATGACAAACCCAAGTAACTTCACTGAGGATGCGTCTACACTGCACTGTTATTTCAAGATAAGTGTTATTTCGAAATAATAATGTGAGTGTCTACACAGGCATTCTGTTATTTCAAACTAATTTCGAAATAACGGACGGCTCATTCCGAAATCGATAAACCTCATTCTATGGGGAATAACGCCTATTCCAAAATAGCTATTTTGAAATAAGGCACGTGTAGACGCTCCACTGCTGCTATTTTGAAATAGCCCCTCCCTTGGGCCATTCTATGTTATTCCTCCCCAGTGCCTCCTGGGGCTCTAAATCGAGATAGCACATCTACATTAGGAAAGCCTGCATCGGACTCATTTTCAGGCTTCCCTGCAGTGTAGACATGCTATTTTGAAATAAGCTATTTCAGAATAACTATTCTGGAATAGCTATTTTGAAATTAGCATGCAGTGTAGACGTACGCTGAGATTTGCTCAGCTGTAGCAGTGAGAGAATAAGATCTATGGAATTCACTTGTGCACCTCTCTGAGCTACCTCTAACTCAACTACCTTACCTTAGCATCTGATTTTGAGTATGGAAAGTAGTCTCTTGGGCCCGCTGAGGAGGGCCGTACAAAGTAACTGTCTGTATCGAGAAAAGCAGCCCTTTTAGTAGTTAGTGAGCAAGCTGAGCTGGGTCTTGGAGGAAGTAATGACTTCGCTCTAGACTTTGAGGCAGGAATCTTTGACAAAGAGGCAGTCTAGTGATGACAAAACAAACAAAAGAAACATGACATAAAGCTGGATGAGGAGATGAAAGGAAAACACAGGCAACACGGATCAATGAAAAAAATACCAACTATGAAACAAAACTTCCATTTTCCAGCTGGAACATGTACTAGTCTACAACACACATGCAAGTAGGTATTGGGTTGCTGAAATGCAGCTGTGGCTCTGAGAGAGCAACTTACTCTCTGGGTGCATCCACATAACAGATGAGAAATAATTTCCAACTCCGTTCAAGCTAGTGCCTAAAAACAGCATTGTATGTGCAGTGGTTTGGGCTAGCTGTCTCACTATGCATCCTGGGGGCTGAGTGGGATTGTCCTCAGGTGGCTAGCCTGAACTGCTACCTGTGTCACCAATACACCCTGGCAGAGCTAGTGTATGTTCGTCTACCCAAGCTGGAAATCATGTCATCAATGCTGTGTCGATGTCTCCTAAGAAAGGCATCCATACAGCCCTCTTTTTCTGCACAGGCAAGTTTGCCTCCTCTAATAACCGCAGATGCAAAGGCTGCCTCATGAGCACTTACTGTAGGTGGAAATTTGCAAGACCAGAGATAGAGCCTGCTTTTTAAAAATCAAGTTTTGTATATGAAGTATTTCCCTATCTGGAAATAGTCCACAAACATGTTAGTACAGGGGTGGACAATAAAACGGTGGCAGTTCACCTGGTGGCTACCCCTGGTGAACTACCACCACTACATTTACGTGTGCCTCCAAAGGTATAGGCAATTGCAGCTCTGATTGGCTGCGGATCACCATTCCCAGACAATGGGAGCTGCAGGAAGTGGTGTACCTGTTCGTGCTGCTTCCCAAAGCTCCCATTGGCCGGGAATGGCAATCCATGGCCAACGGGAGGTGCAATCACCTGCATCTATGGAGGCGCAGGTACATATAGCAGCACTGGCCTGCCAGGCGGTAACCCTGGGGAAATAGATCTGGCCCATGAGGTGGTATTTACCTACCCCTGTGTTAGTAGGAGACTTAGAAAAAAAATGTGGCTATCACATGATAATGATACCTCTTCTATCTTATTTACACTTAAAAATCCAGCATAAAATGCAATTTTATACTCTATTTGAAAGATTTTCAAATCATTATGGGCCAGATTACAAACCCCATACTGGCCCTGGCAAGCAATTACTACCAGAGCTAGTTTTACTGATGTCACTAGGACTACTTGGGCCCTTAAGTAATGTAAGGGGTTTACAATCTGGCTCTCTTTTTTTTTTCCTTAAAGGGTATAAGATATAATGAAAAAGAATAATTGGAAGCTAGTATCTTGGCAAAGAAGGCTTGATTTTGCAACACTTTACTCGCATAGAGATGAAATTGCTCATGCGAGTAGCTACAATGGGACTATGTATGTGTAAAAATGACTCAGCACAAGCAAGAGCTGCAGGATCGGGCTGTTAACAATGCACAGTAGCACTGAAAAAAATCCACACTGTAGACACTACACAGAATCAGGGCACTGTACATTTTCACTTATGAAACATTGGGCCTAATCTCTTTGCCCTGTTCTAGTTGTATACTGATGCAGCTCCATCGATGGTAGCAGAGTTGATCCTAATTTACGCCAGATTAAAAGAGATCAGAATTGGGCACATCAATACTGCTTAAAACAATTTTTAAATTGTGAAGTGAATAAAGGCATTCCAGTGTGGCTTGGGAAGGCTCTACATTCTAATACTTTCTCATGGCAAAAGCTATCCTTTCCGGCCTACTGCATTGTCAGACTGGGCCTCTGTAGAAAATATTATTCATTTTGGAGCCTCTATTGTGGGAAGCAAGCTCCGTTCAACGACTGGAGACACTTTAATATCACGAGAGTGTATTTCTAAAAACCCTTCACTTTTATGGCCACATATTATTGATTGCCAAATATTTATTATTTTGCTATCTAAAATACAGGGAGGCATATAACTGATTGTAGTAAGATGAGGGCCTGAAACAAAAGTCCATGTAGCACAGGTCTGGTTTGAGGCCTGAGACTTAGCTAACAATGGACAAAACATGGCTAACATAAAGGAAAGCCAAGCTGTGAGCAAGAGACAGGCCCTGCTCACAGAAATTGGCAGGATCAGGGCTGAGAGTGCAAAACACTAACTGGTATTAGGCGCAGGTGTAGAACAGTCATTGGGACTGGTCATAAGTAGAAAGAACATTCAAAAGGATGGTACCGCCAGCTCATTAAAAAAGACCTTGGTACCCACACTCCCCACAGATACAGACCCAGGTTCAGGAAAGGGTCTAAAATGACAGCATGATGGACAGAGATGATCTAATCAAACCATGAGGTGCAGGGTGATGGGTGGTATGTAAGTAGTGTTAGAGGGTGGCAACCTGACACATCAGGAGGGATGTGTAACTTGTTTGCAGCTGTCTATAAAGTTGTGTTGTGGAGGGACTGTCTTTATCTGGCCTAGGGGGCAGTGGGACCTCCCACTGACTGAGCTGAGTCCATTGTTATGAGATACATATGCATAGTGCAGGGGTGGGGAACCTCAGACCCAAGGGCCGATGGGGTCTGTGGCTTGCATGGATACAGCCCCCAAGTCTCAGAGCTCTGCCCCCCAGCACTGGGGAGCCTGCATAGGCACTTCAGGCCCATCACCATCCCCCACAGGGCTGGAGCACACAAGATCTACTAGCCTGGCCCCCCAGCCTCTGGTGTGCTTTCTCATTCTCAATCAGAGGCCACCCCAGGTTGTTTTGTTTCTTTGTTTGCTTGGTATTTTGCTTCTCACTTGCATGCGGCCCCCGACTGATTTTTTTCTCTAGGTCAGTGGCCCCTGACCCAAAAACGGCTCCCCACCCCAGCGTAGTGGTTCGGTAGCATCTACTGACCACTGCTACTGAACTTCGCTTAACAATAAACCTGGCGCCTTCAATCCTTATCTGATTTGTGGTCTTTGGGGGCTCTCTCAGAGTCTGCTGTGTTGATTAATTGGGCAAGTCAACATGGCCCACATCACTGAGCACACATGCACACAGCCTTTTGGTTTTCATCCTTGATGGAGAAGGCGGCCTATCAGGACACCACAGCAGTAAATGCTGACCCACTACACTGACCAATGGCGAGTCTGCTTGAAATAATTTTCATAAAACTGTGCCATTGTAAACATTCACCTAGTCTGGCGTGCCTCCATTTTCAGGTGCCCAACCTTGGGCTGGATTTCAAAGGGTGTTTAGGTGCCGCAGGATGCAGAAAGTCAGTGGGAATTAGGTACCTAATGCACCTAGGCACTTTTGTAAAGCCAGTCGCTGTCTGCCCATATCTTTAGGCATCTAAATACCTTTGCAAATCTGCACCTAATTTTGAGAGGGCTGAGGACCAGCAATTTGCGGGCTACAATCTAATTAAGTGCTTTGATACCCTCCATATCACAGTAGTATCTGAGCACCTCATTAAAAACAAATGAATTTATTCTCACAATACCCTTAGTAGGAAAGATATTACCGATGGGGAATAAAGGCACAAAGCGGCAGAGGCTGCCTCTCATACTTAAATTCAGTAGTACCTCACTCTGTGAGTACCTGCATTGTATAAAAAGCACATCTAGTTTGGTCCCAACACAGCCAGGACAAAATAGCTTCCTGTCTTTCACAGGGCACAGTTAAGGAGAAAGGATGATCTTGTTGATGGTTGATGAACCACTCTTGGAAGTATGCGATGGAGTCCAACCCATCCTTAACTGTGCCCTTTTCAAGATGGGAAGATATTTTGCAAAATCCTGTCCTATCTGTGTTTTTAGGGCCAAACTACATGTGCTACTACTTTCAAACAAATGCCCATTGAGAGCCATATGCTACCATCAGTCTCTGTCTGAACTCCCTCTGCTGCAAGGGCAGGCAGCTTTTGCAGGACCGGGCCTTATTTAGCACTTACAATAAGAATCGGGGCTTGCAGTGGTTGAGAGACTGCTCAAGACGAAACATGAAAACTTCATTTTATTTCATGAGCTAGCTAGAAAGCAGGCACAGTGTGTCCTCCCTGATATGAATTAGCCAATGTTTTTAATGCACAGCTGCGATGAGGACACGGTCCTCCCCAGCAGGGTAGAACTGCTTAGCTTTTCCTGAGCTCTGTTTAGAAGTACAACAGGTACGTTGCAGTCAGGTACTAATGCTCTGCAAATGAGTGATGAGTGTAATCAGGCACAATGTGACCCAATACCACAGCTGAATGGAGTTGGGGGACTCTTCGGGAGGATGGAGCAGAACAATACATAGCAAAGTTGGAGAGAATGCAACAGTAATAGGGGACAGGTGCTTGAAAGTTCAGAATGTGGACTGCCCCAGGGAATTAGGAGAAAAGGCCAAAGGAGAAAGGATGTTTCTGGAAGGGGATGCATGAAGAAGATAGAATCATAGAATAATAGGGTTGGAAGAGACATTATGAGGCCATCAAGTCCAACCCCCTGCTAAAAGCAGGAATTGAGAAGAAAGACAAAAGTGGGAGCAAGAAGAGGCTAGATTTCAGCTCCTTGCCCTAAAACAACTGACAGTAAGAATAAAGAAGATAAAAGGCAGGCGACAGACCCAGCAGAAGAATGCACACTGCTTGTTTGTGTGTCATGCTCCAAGAGCACTTAAGACTTTGGCAACAAGCAGATACTAAATTCTGCTAAGGTGAATTGACCTCAGAGGAAAATGACGCTTGCTATTGACCCACACAGGAAGTCAATATATGCACCTGCCTCCTATACCTCTGAATATTTTACTGAGAAATATCTACAGATCTCTCAGCTATAGCTAGAGATGGGCCAAAATTGTAGCACCAGATCACATACTCCCTTTGGGGGAATTCAGATCTGGATTTGGATCTAAAGTGGCACAGCACTCATGATGACAGCTAATTACTTACATTCCTGCCATCACCATCAATGATTATTCAGAAATATAATCTATTACTGTTGGCTAAGCGTTGACAGGGTGTTTAACACATTACATGGTCCTTTGGTCTACTTAGACAGGCAAAACAAATTGGCCTTAATACACAATGGGAGATCCAGAAAAATGGTTGAACTTAGAAAACTTTGTGGGGTCTTGTTGGTCAGTAATGGGTTAGTCACCACAATGATACAGTTGTGAGCTAGCATGTGTGGGCTTCTTGGAAAAAGAGTTACACAGGGGTTTGAAGGAAAGCAAGTCAGGTGCTTGGAGTGCTTGGATGGGAGAGGTATATGGGTAACATGGAAGAAGGGCTGGACAGAGAGCAAGACTAACGGGGAGGTGGGCAATACTCACTGATGGGTTTGTAGGGTATCAGAGGTGTGGCGTGGAAGACAGCAGAGATGTAAGTGGTAGTGTAGGCTGAGCTGAACCTTGAAGGTGAGGACAGGAAGTTTGAAAATTTTGTTTAAACCTAATGTTCTAAGGTGGAGAGAGGTCCGGGACATGACCTCAGCTAAGCTAAGTGGGGGGCATATTTGCATATGAGATGTCATTGGTTAACATTTTCCAGAACTCTGTGACCTCTGAGGAGGAAAGCAACAGAAATGCAATGAATTGCCACGAGACTCTTGTCATCCAATCTTGAGGCAGGATTTCCTTCTGGTATGTAACAATCCAACACAAGATGACACCCACAGCCAGATCATCAGATTGTGTAAATTAGTGCAGCTTTGGGGGCTCCAATGGAGCTGTGCCCATTCACACCAGCTGAGGGCCTGGCCCTAAACGTTTAACAACACTAAACGTTATTACAACTCAGAGGCTGTGTGTAAACTGTGAATTGAGGGACTGCCTTTTGTTGTGTGCTTGTACAGGGCCTACCACAATAGGGTCCTTGTCCATGACTGAAGCTCCTAGATGATGCAACAATACAAATAATAATAATAATAATAATAATAATAAACCACAATAAAAATCTCTATATACTTATTTTTGTAATTCAGAAGCTGCACAAGGACAGTGGTTGTAATAAAAAATTAATATGACAAATGAATTCTAAAGGGAAGGCACAGTTATTTACTGAAATTAAAATAAAAACACTCAAGACAGGACAAAAAGAGTTTTTGAAAGATGAACAACAAGAGGATTAGTTTACTCACTGAAAGTTTTTCCTTTGCTTGTTTAAATACACCGGGAGCCTGGTTTGTTTCACCACCTGCCGCTGTTAAACCCCAAAAAGAAAATCTTGATGGTTAAAAATAATAATTTTGATTTTCTGAACACCTTTAGTATAATCAATTGTCTTTTAAGCATCGTGCAAAGCAATGATGTGGTGAATTACTGTACGCAGTATATGCAGCTGCCTTAAGAAATAAAAGAATATATTATTACAATATTTGTTACCATATTTGTGATAGTTCCAGTTAATTCATGAATTTTAGACAACAAATCAGAATTTTGCTCTTCTCTTCTTAGTGGTCTAGGATTAAGAGCCAAGATTTTGAAGAGAGACTTGTGATATTGGGATCCCAACATGAGACATCCCAGTTTCTTAATGTTCAGAAAAAGCTGAAGTTGCCCTCTGCATATCAGGCCCCTTTAAGGAATCTCAAACAATCTCACTAGCCACTTTTCAAAATCTTGGCCAAGAACCCTAACTGAAAAGAAACTGATTTGCTACTGCGAATTCACTCCAATTTGCGCTGCTGTAATTCCACTCACGTCAATAGTCACACTGGTATGAAAGTGGAGTAACGCAGATGTGAATAAGACCCTCAGACTTCACTTTAATATCTTATTATTCAAGCTGCTGGCACCCATGCTAAGTTACCATTTTCTTTTAGTGATTTGAATTACATTTGAGGTGAGCTGGATATCGTGTGACTTGGACTCCATCCTAGGAGAAACACTAGAAGCTGAAGAGCTTTTCAGAAATGTATGTACCTGTACTAAGTATTCACTATGCTGTTGTGCAGGACACTGTGTGTTATATGAAATCTAGCTACTGGTGAAATCCTTAGGACTTTGAGTGGGTACAGAAGGAAGGTTGGATGGTCACAGCTGAGTTCTTTTAGCTACTATCCCAACTATGTTCATCTGTGAAACCAACGGCAAAACTATGTCCAGCAATGATGGTTTTCCGCTGGGCCTTGGCAGTTGTCCCAGCACATCCCCTTGCTGGGATTAAATCCTGGCACTTTGCAATCGATCTCCATTGTGAACAAGGCTGCCTTTCCCACTCCATACTTTTGCCCTCTTAACTAATTTTTTGCCTTGTTCTTTTTCTTTGATTGTAACTTGAGGGAGTAGGAGAGAAAACTTGAGAGAGAGAGGAGAGATCAGAGAACTGACAGTTTAAGTCTGCATGTATTAACACGTTCAGTAAAAGCCTCCTGCATTACATTTTACCACATCTGTTACTGCTGTTTGTTGTTTTTTAAATCTTCCTTCCCTCCCCGTTGGTACTGAACTCCAGTTGCCTGTGGCTATGAGATAAAGAGCACAGTTGTGCTTCTGTGACTGACTTACCTGACAGCATAACAACTCCTCCATCTGAGCAAAATACCTGGATCATGACGTCACACTGTCCTTTCGTGCTCTGCTACCAGCTTAATCACACAGTAAACATATTTAAGACAAGGAAGACAAACCTAATGCATGTTTGCCCAGTTCAAAAGCTAAGCAACTGTGCTGGCCTATCCTATGACATCCATGATGTGATGTCACAAAGGCAGCAGTGTCTTCTAACTTCAGACGATCAGACAACACAATGAAAACTAGCATAAAGGTCAGATAATCAAATAAAACTGTCTTTTCCTTCTGCCTTCTTCCTCTTTTCATGCTCCCAGGAAGGAGTTTCCTTTAACAATTATAATTACTGAGAATCCCATTCTTGAAGAGATTGTGGTTGCCATTAAAACAGCTCCTGCCTACGGTTACTACACAGTGACATCGGAGTTATTTTCGGTACCTTGGAAAATCCTGTGACATCGCCTTCATGGTCTCCCTGCATGGTCAATGTGGACACATTTTGACTTTTTAAATGGAGACATTTGTGTCCCGCAAGACTGCTCTTTGGACACTTTTCATTTTTATAGTATAGAAAAGGCTAACATAGATGTTTTTGCAGCTGAGAATGTGCTCAGAGTTATACAGAATATACTCTGGGGGCATTTCTGGATGGGCACCTAATTTGGCACGCCCTGAAACCAGAAAGAAAGCTCACACTGACTTATGTGGAAATAGACACCTGCTTCAAACAAATTGTTTTATAGGCAACATAAGGAAGAATGGAAAACATCCTTTTGGTTTACAGCATTCAGCTAGGAAAATATATGTCCCCCTCCTGTTCCCTGCTCCTCAACATGTCTGGGGTGGTTCCAGTCCCTGTATTGGCTAGGTCCACCACAGGGGTATGCATATTTAATCCTGGATGCCTACACCCCAAAGGGCAATTCTACGAGATATCCATCCATGTCCCCTTATCCGCCACAGCTGCACTGATATAGAAAAGAGGAGAAAGAAGAAAATCAGAATTTTTGAGAGCTACCTTATGATTCCCCCCCAGCTGTCTTGAGGATGTCCCAATGTTAGATTGTGGAGACTTTCTGTTCATTCAGTGATTTGGTTCAAAAGATGAGCCCAAGACTTAAAGTTCTGTTCCAGACCAAAATGATCTCAAATTTCAGATTCAGCATTTTGGTTCAACCATTTATAAAGGCCACAACTTTTAATCTGATTCAGAACTCTCTGGCTACGTCTACACTGGTGCGCTTTTGCGCCAAAGGTATGCAAATGAGGCTTAGTGTTAGAATATCACTGAGTCTCATTTGCATAGCTAAAGATCCGCCATTTTCACGGAACAGGCTCTTGCGCAAGATGAGGCTGTCTACACTGCCCCTTCTTGCGCAAGAAAAACCCTTTTGCGCAAAGCCGTTATGCCTGAAGATAATCGGCATAACGGCTTTGCGCAAAAGGGTTTTTCTTGTGCAAGAAGGGGCAGTGTAGACAGCCCCGTCTTGTGCAAGAGCCTGTTCTGCGAAAATGGCGGATCATTAGCTATGCAAATGAGGCTCGGCGATATTCTAATGCTAAGCTTCATTTGCATACCTTTGGCGCAAAAGTGCGCCAGTGTAGACGCAGCCTCTCAGTCTGTGGATGTTTTGGGTGAAGTGTTTTTCATTTCTCTCAGCTCCTGTTGTGTGAATAAACTTGGGGTTTGTCTTTAAATGATATTTTCTACTTTGGCTACTTGTTGGGCTTATTTTTAATTTGAGTGAACCCCTCTATATATTACGGAGAGGGGCAGGCGATGGCCGGAATAAATGTCTCTAGGCAGCAATGGGCAGATTTCCCCAGGTTTTTCCACTGGCACAAGTGAATTATGACTAGAAGGCCATAGGAAGCAAAAAAATGTAGAGGGTTAGAAATAGTTCATGTGAAGAAATAATAGCTAAGCGAGAGACAAAGATATTAGTCTCCATGGCCTAAAGCTAGTGCTTTAGGCCATGAAGATGCACTTCACTGTTTTAGCCCTAAGCTTCCTTAAGTTGCAATCAAATCATGCCAAATAGCTAAAAAAAATCTTGTATGATCAATGCAGAATATGAAACCTGATCTGCAAAGGTGAAGGAGAAGAGCATTAAACCAACTTGCGCCATCTCGTCCCTAATCCCACAGCATACTTTGGGTTCTCTGAATAATCTTTGACTTTATGGGTCACAGCTTCTGGTCACATTAAGCTGTACGTGGTGAAAGATCAGGGGGAGTGGGGAGATAAATTGGTTTAAGCTACATTTACTCTCCTTTCTCTTAAGGTCGGGAGCTGGTTGGAGAACACTGGAGGCTATTCTAATTTACATCTAACTTGCTGACCAAAGTAATAAACATAACTTTTAACTTCTGAGCCAAGAGACATAAATACATTTCCATTTTAGAATGTTGTACCCTAAATTTAAACTAGTGAAGTCTGGGTCTCTTCTCACTCACTCTGGTGTAAATAAGGGGCAACTGCATTGCAGTACACAGAAGTGTCAAACTTTGTTATAGGAAAATCATGCCTCAACTCCTTTTAAAAAAATAAATAGCCAAGCCCAATACTGATCTTTCCACTCTGATCTGACCATTAAGAATAATACCATAAGACTGGAGTGAAAATGTTTTAATTCTGAATAATGACATGTCTATTTAGATTTAGAGAGAGCCACTGGTTTTTCCTTCTCTCATCTTCCCCTATCAAATACTAAGATTTTGAAAACCGGTTTTGCTCGAAATGCATTCGTCGACTGACCCCAAATTTCTTCTCTCTCAGCATCGTACTCCGCATTCCAGATTCGCCCTGTGGGTTTTGGCTTGAAGTCATAAACATCAGTAACAGATTTGGAAGTGCCAATGCAGATAAGTATTTAATGAGCAACATACACGTCTTGTTATTATGCATGAGAGGAAGAAAAGCAAAATCATGGATATGCATACCGTGGTTTGAGCTGTCAACACTTTCCCAGCATAGAAATTCACCACAAAAATAAATAAACAAACGGATAAATAAATAAATAAATAAATAATTTGAGAGGTTCCTACAACACCACATTCAAACACAATGCCAAGATACAATGACGGCACTTGGAGGGCCGAGCAATGACAAGCATCCATGAGCATGGTCTCTGTTAAATAAATAAATAAAGGAAGACCGAAAAAGACGAATGATACGAAACACTGAAAATATTGTTCATGAAGGCTGATATTCTTGCAGGAAAAATTAAAAATAAAAATAAAAATAAAAAAAGAGAGAGAAGCTACTGTAGCAATGATATTTAAACAAAAAAGTGTCTATGTTTGCCAGCCACATTGCATAACTGAACACCGCACAGTCACCTGTCTGCTTCCGTTTAACACAGGAGAGATGAGTTGGTCTAGTATATTTGATAGCAGGTTTTAAAATGATTTTCCTGGAAGGAGAGTGGGTCTGAACTTCAGATTTTTTAGCAAGTTCAGCTTTCTTATACACTGCTACGGACAAGAAAACACAAAAGCACACAATCAGGAAAAAAGCCCAAACAGCTTGATATGACAATAAATCAACCAGGGGCCAGATCAACTGCTCTCTTACTCCAATTTGATGCTTTAGGACTGAATTAATGAGTTACTTAATTGGCAGAGGCAAAGGACTAATCCATTCACACTCAGCTGTGCTGCCTCGCCCACCATCTGAGCATGAAGCTGGAGTAAACAGTGGTGATCTTAGCACCTTGTTTTATATGTAATTGTACAATGTCTGATTAAATAGTATTAGTACTATCACCATATTCAACTTCTACAATAGAGTAACCGTGCACTACGGTACAACAGCAAAAATAAGGTAATAGTGAGTGTTAAATGAACCTTTTTTCCTTCTCACTTCATCTCTGGAGAGTGTGCTAGGTTCCTTTTTAGCTATTTTTCTTTCAGGAGTAGAAATCCTGCCTCTCCCAGTTTTAAAAGGTTTCTCTTTTTTATGCTTATCGAGAGATGATCTTCGCAATTCTTTCTCTGCCTTCTCCTCTTTAGGAACAGTCTCTAACTGTTCTGTCATGATGCTCCTATCATCATCTGTAGGGTCAGAGCAAATTGTAACAACAAACAGAAAATTAGTAACAAATGTTAACAACACTTTGATGGAGGGAAAAGCAATTTGAACACACAGCAGAGGGTTTAAAATAAATTGCAGATTATTTTATGTAATTTCTGAAATGTATTGAAATTATGATTACTATATTATTATTATTGATATTATTGTTCGTTGGGAAACATTTAAAAAAAACAGATAATGCACACCTTGAGTATCTGCCCACAGGCTGTCTGTGTCCATGATGGAGTCATCGATGGTTGTTTCATCTTTGTAATCATCGTATGTCTCTGTCTTGTAATCGGTGAGCAGGATCTCCTCCTTCTCGGGTGAAGCGGGAGCTTCGGGCGAGCCCTCTTTGGGCTCTGCCTGACCGTCACTGGGCTCCTCCACCTCCATCTCCACTTCCTCTTCAGGCAGGGAGTCCCCTCTTTCCAGTTCTCCCTGCTGCGGGGCAGCAAAACGCACGCTGTGAGAGGCCAATTCGCCCTCATCCAACGTCGTCTGCACCACTGTGATGAAGTCGTCCTCAATTGTCACAACAGACTCGATAACTCCTTTCAGTTCAGGCATTTCCTCAGGGCCAGCCTCAGTCAGCACCTCTTCTGCTGCTTCTAACTCTGTTTCTTGGGGCAGTTCTGACATGAGTTGATGCTTCTCGTCTTCTTTTTCTTCTTCTTTTTCTTCTTCTTCTTTTTCTTTTTCTTTTTCTTCTTCTTCTTCATGCTCTTTGACTTGTACAGACTCGTGGGTTACATCATGCAGTGGCTGCTCTGTGGTTTCTGCAGGTCCCACGGCCATGTCTGGTGTGGTCTCTTTCACTTCTTCTTCAGGGTGTGGTATGCTCTCCATTTGGACATCAGCTGCCTCCTCCTGCACAGAATCGGGTTTTGAAACAGCAAGCAGGATGGAAGGTTCTCCCACTGGTAATTGTGATGTAGTCTCTTCTTCTGAGACAGGTGGTTTTTGAGGTTCTATTTTGCTGTCATCGGGTTTCAAAGATTCTCCATTTAATTCTTCTTGTATTTGATCATGTTCTCCACTAGACTCATAAGATTCTTCTTTATCTACTGCTTCCTGATGCACCAGATCAGGCTTAGTCACCTTCTCCTTAATTTCAGTGTCAGATACTTTGGTGCTGTCCTTCATTTGACTAGGCTCAGTCTTTGAAGGAACATCAGCCTCCTTTGGTTCTTTGGGCAAAAAGGCTAGGTCCTTTTGCTGCTGCTGAGGTTCTTGGGTGTCGGGCTCTGCTGTTTTTACAGAATCTGTGTCCTGCTTTGAACCAGCTGCCGCAAACTCACTGATCTCAGTATGTGGCTGAGTCTGGTATTCTTGTTCAGCTTGCCTGGCAGCAACATCCATATCATGTTTTATAGCGTCATAGTCTGGCTTGTGGGGTGATTCTATCTCGGCTTCCTTTGGAGCAATGCTAAGAGGCTTTTCCTCCTTCTCAGTCAATAAAGAAACAACGTCTTTTTCTTTCGATGTCTCTTTTGCTAATGCTTTGTCATGTGTGGTATCAACCTCGGGCCCAGAGACGTAAAGTTTATCAATGGCACCATCTTCTTTCCTTTCCAAAATTGCATCGGACGTCTTTTTTTCATGTTTTGTATCTTCAAGGGAATAGGCTTCTTTGGAATCGACCTGCTCTTCACATTTTTCTAGCACAGTATCTAGCTTATCAGAGCCCCTTTTCTCCAGTTCAAACTCCCTTCCCAGAACTGTTGGGTCACTAGAGATGTTTGGACTCAAGTCTCTTTCACTAAATTCTTTAGACTTTTCAGCTGCTGCCAACTTCATTTCTATCAGAGAGAGGTCAGCTACCAGACCTCTTCTCATTTTTTCATCCTTGCCTTCATAAAAGGGGCAGGTTTCACCTGTTGAGCTCTCGCTGTCCTGAACTGGGGAAGGCAGTGGCACTGTGTACTTATTGAAAACACAATAGCCTAAGTCTTCTAGCTGACTTTCAGCTTTTAGGGTTATATGGTTTTCATCAGTCAAAGGCGTCAGGGGTGCCCCACTGTCTTCTGCACCAGCATCGGAAGGAAGAGATTTTCTTTGTGCCACCTCTGCGTCAGCGCTCACAGAAGCTAATCTAGACCTCGTGCCTGCCAGGTCTAACATTTCAGGCAAATCAGGGGCCATAACAGCCCCATTTTTGTAATAATCTTTAGCCAGGAAGGGTGACTCACATAAGGATTCAACCGGCATCTTTTCTTCTTCCATTGCTTTTTCCTCCTCAATGATTTCTTCTTCCTCTTTGCTCTCTATAGGGAAACAGGGAGCTCTCTCGAACGCTGGGGTGGTTGCTGGCAAGTAATCATCTCCTTCATCCATGCTCCCACTAGTGTTTGTTAGAATATCTGAAGCGAGGGGGGAGAGATCCTGAGCGCGGCCAAAGCTGAACCCAAGTGCTATAGAATCTAGACAGGACATTGGCAGGTTAATTGACATACTCCTCTGTTCTATTGCAGATCTTCCCCCTAGTCCTAAGCTCCTACTCAGAGTCAAATCATCTTTATTTTTACTATGGATTTCTCTCTTATCCCCATACACTTTGGGATCAATCGTGAACATCCTTTCCTGTGGAGAGCTAGGTTCCTCGGGCTTATCGGATGGAAAACTCTGGGCAAGAGTACTGTATCCTATCTCATGACCAGGGACACTGGACGGTTGATCTGTTTCTGGCAGGAATTTCTTGTCTTCTGTTTTAGATATTAGAGGATCTGCAGGATAAAGTTCATACATACTTTCCTTAGTATCACTTAGTTCATAATAATCACTGCCTGGCGGTTGCATGTCACTTTTTATTGCTTCCTCTTTCAAAGCAGATGTTTCAAAATACGTGGACATTCCTGACCTGTCTTCCTCTACCTGTATTTCACGTGTAGCTGCTTCTGAGATATGGAACGTTTCCTCCTCAGACTTCTTTTCAATATCTCTGTCCTGAGAAAGTTCGTGAGTTGGGCCCTTCTCGCTTGTTAACCTTGGTGCATCAGGAGTTTTTTCTGTTCTAGATAGCTGGGCTGTATCTATTGATATTTTTGCTTCCTCGGGAAATGAGTCATGGCTTAACTCACCAGTGGGGGTTTCTGTGCTCTGCTGCTCTTCCTTTTTGGCATCTAATACTGTTGAAACCCCAGTTCGATCAGTCTCTTCTTCTGTTTTGAGAACATCAGAGGGCTTTTTAGTTTCACTAACAATTGCTTTATCTGGAACAATTCTTTTATCTTCCTGCTCTGCATAAAGTTGACTATCATCAACTGCTTTGGAAGGCTGCCAATCCAGGAAGCCATACCTTTCCTCCTCATCACTCTCGTCCCTTGTCATGTCCTTTTCTTCCCCCCATGTAGAAACTTTCTGGGTGGGTGTTTTCCCTGTAGTGGGTATGGGGGCATCTGCAGCCATTGCGGCAACTTCCTCTCCTGCTGGCTTTTGTGTTGTGTCTTTGTGGACCTTTTCATCTTTTGAAAGCTCTTTGGCAGCCTCTGTGTCAGTGGGCTCGTGACTTGTTTTGCAGCTGTCTTCAAGCTGCAATTTCTGTGGGACACTCACAGGAATTTCTGAAGGAGCTTCCCTTGGGGCAGCGCCAGACACGTCCGTTCTAAACTCTGAAGGCAATGAAGCAAGATGACTCTTCTGGGTATCCGTAAAGTCATCTTTATATTTCAGGGCTATAGCTTGGCTAGATGGTATCTGGGTATCTGTACTCCTTCCATCTGTTCTACCCTCCTTCAGCAGGTCAACTGACAAGTCTCTGTGTCCTTGAGATACAAGAGGCTCTGCCAAACTTACTTCCCCTTTCTTTTGCAGATCTGCATCCAAAATCTGTCCCGACATGGTTGGACTTATTTTCTCTTCTTCTTTGCCCCATGAGTCCTTTTTAGCTAGAGTCTCAGTTTTTGCTGGCTGTGGAACTAAGGCATCATGTTTAGGTTGCTCACCGGTCTTATTGTCTTTCTCTGACTTATGCTCCTTTGTGTCTAATGGTTCAGCTGTGAAAGGGCCTTTGCCCTCCTGGTCACGGATTTCCATCTTCGAGGCTGTAAGTAAATCTGAAGTAGTTTGGTTGGGTTTTATGACAAATCATATAAAGCACTTATAGGCAGTCATTTAGCTTACAATGAAATCTTGATATGATTAATGGAAGGCAGAGTGGAAAATATGCAACCATGCAGCAAGGCTATTCAGTTAGCAATTTGTTTCAAAGTGTTGTGCTCTCCTCTCCTCTTGATGCACAAAGTGTTACAAGTGCATTAATGACAACGTGAGTTACACATGTAAATCTGTCTTCACTGTTATGAGAGACATGCCCTTTTGTTTCATGTAACTTCTTCCCACTCATTACTTGTAACAGTATCATTGCAAAATATCCCTCAATTAGTATTTAAATACTTTGCTAGACTCTGAAATCAATACAAATTTTGCTTTAGTAAGCACTGCAAGATTTGGCCAAGTAACAGTATTCTTGTAGACGTGCTCGAAATATACAATATATGTATTTACATAATACTCCATCTCTATTTAAACCATGAGGTTTTGTGTAATCAAAGGAAATATTAAAATACACAGCATATGGGCTAAGTGTAGAATGAGGAAGTTCATTTACTAATATTACTGATATTTTATTTTTTAGCAAAAAAGCAGAAAGCAGGTTATTCTCATGAAACTGACCTCATACGACCCTGTTCATATTTCCAAAGTGGGGGAGAAAGGGGTCTGATTTTCAGAAACGCAGAGCACTCATAGCTTCAAATGAAGTCAGTGGAAATCACAGGGGTCCAGCATCTCTGAAAAGGGGGCCTTGGATTATTTTAAAATTGAACTGAAATGTTACTCTTACATCTCTAGCTGCTATATTCTTAGCATAGTTAATATACTTTGGTAACATTTTTGCACATAATTTATAGGTGATTTATTAGTAATTAATAGATTGATCTTTCCTTAATGAATTACAAGACAAGGAAAACAAAATCTATGCTAGAATGTGTTAGAACATTGTCTAATCAGGTTTTGGTTTTTTTAATGCATGTTTCTAAAACATGCTGTAGCAGATCGTGGGCAAACAAATTTGAAGCTCCATTCTCACAGTTGAACACAATGAAACCATTTATGTGACTGTGGCACACAGGTCTGGGCCCTTTATTCTTTTTAAAGGAATTTGAATGAATCTATTCATCATTATTCAAATAGCTATATATTTAGCTTAAAATATTAGCTATCCTTCCGAACATTGTAAGTGGCAAGTAAAAACATCCACACCTGCTCTGCTTTTTCTTCTGATTTTTAAAGTTTTTGTGGGTGTTATGGCAGTGGTGGTGGTGATTATTCACAACTTATATAAAGTGCAAAAGGAACACCCATTAGCTAATTTAACTGTGGTTTCATTGAGAATAACTAGCTAAATGCTGTCTCTCTTCACTAAACTATTGCATCTCGGATGGAGATGCTGATGCACATACCAGAAAATTTTAGCAGACACAATACCAAAGGCATTTCATCTAGCTCAACTAGGCCAAATTAAATTAATAGGACTGGCTTGTTTGTAAACTCAAGCCTCTCACACCCCAAATCTCTTCATTCAGAAGGATATGGGTCATCATTACCTCATCCAAGATGCAGTCTATGTTTCCCTCTGAAACAACGGATGAGAATTACTGTCAAAAGGACAAAACCTGAAGACTTACTTAATTCTTACGCAAGCAAAACTATTGATTTCAATTTATCAAAGCTATTGACAGTCTTCCCTAAGTAAGCACTTTAGGATTTTACTCTAAGTGCTTCACTTCCACACTTCATTACGAAGGCAAAAACCCTATTGAGATCGATAGGGAACTGTGCCTGAACAGGGACTTTGTGTCGGGCCATCAACTTGTAAGAAGCTAAAATAAATGAAAACTCAAAGTTCTGGCAATGACCAAGGAGAGAAGAGGGTTGATTGCAATGAATGGCGAAGATATGGCATAAGAAGCAATAGCCTTACAGAAACAAAACCTGAATGCACTGAAGCATAAACAAATAAATAATACTGCACACTGCAAGCAAAAGTAGTTCTACGGTGTAAGCTTCTTTATGTCATAGGCTAAGTCAATAAACATCCCTTTTTGCAAGAAAAGCAGATGGGCCTCTGCACCAAAACGTAAAAAGTATATACATTGATTAGCAATGTGACTGGCAAACACATCGGAGATGGGAAAAACAGACTGATGCGGCAGCAACAGCTTAACTGCAAAGCACATTGTATCATGGCAAAGTAAACAAAAAAAAATAATAATCAAGAATCAGCTGCAGCGGTGGGAAACTATTTGTTATACAGCATCTATGCAACCTGGGTTACCTGACACAGACTCATCGAGCATTATAACAAGAGCCATCAGAATCATAAACTAGAACAGTAGGAAATGGGGCAGCCTTGGAAAGCACTGGAGAAAGCAGGAGAACTCATTTGCAGCCAACACATGCAATCCGAAGGAGGACACACCTTCCTCGGCCAAGGAAGGCGGTTTTGCTTTCTGAGGCACCTCCTGGACAACTGTTACGCTTTTCCCGCTGGGTGCCACATTTAGCACACTGTCTTCATGAGACACTTTGGCCTCTGAACCAGAATCCAGCTGGCCCGCGGCCTGTTCTGGAGGCTCAGCAGGCCCACTCTCTTTCACCAGCACCTTTCCAGGAAGAGCTGCTGGTTTCTCTTCTTCAGCCATTGGACTCTCTACTGTGTCTTCTTCTTGGGGGGATGGAAAAGGAGGTGACATCAACACCAGCAGACAACACAACGTACAAAGTTCAACAGGGCTGTTCTTACAACAACACTTTCAGCTCTCTACATGGGTTAGATTGCCAATCTCAAGGCCGTATCAGCTTCATAAGAACATAAGAATGGCCATACTGGGTCAGACCAAAGGTCCATCCAGCCCAGTACCCTGTCTGCCGACAGTGGCCAATGCCAGGTGCCCCAGAGGGAGTGAACCGAACAGGTAATGATCAAGCGATCTCTCTCCTGCCATCCATCTCCACCCTCTGACAAACAGAGGCGAGGGACACCATTCCTTACCCATCCTGGCTAATTTCAGGTGCGGGGGAGTGAATTTGCCTTAGAACAAAAAAGGATGTGTTGTTTTCTGGTTGCCAAATTGAGCTCTGCATGGTAACACTTAACAGCATCGTTTTTCTCCTTGAGAAGCATGCGTAGGTTGTAAAATCAGAGCTGAAAGTGTTTTACAGACCTGCCCTTCCAATGCAGGGATGACTGTAGATCGAACAGCATGAATACTCACTGGAAATGGGGATTGTACCGGGTGACATTTAGCCATGAAAAGGCTGATGCATCAACATGCTCAGAAAGGCCACTGAATTTTTTTATAAATGCACTGCTTTCTCCAGTGCAGGAAGTGATTCCCCTCAGGGTACATCTACACAGCAGTGTTATTTTGGAGTAACTGATGTTATTCCAGAATCATAGAGTCTACGCTACCAGCCGTTATTTCGACATAAAGTCAAAATGATGTTGAGTGGGGGGAGTTCTGACTCCGACTCCTGTAACTCTCATTTAACGGAGAGTAAGGGAAGTTGGAGGAAGAGTATTATTTCTCGGACGTCCTGCTGTGGAGACAGCGCCAAAAGCCAAATTGAGCCACTTCAATTTCAGCTACGCAATCAATGTAGCTCAAGTTGCGTAGTTGATTTCATGACTTCATTGACCTTGAGGAAAGTGAGCACTAGCTGCCAGGTAAGTTAACCTGCTACAAGGAGCCTTGTTTGGCAAAACAGTCCTGGCAACAGTCTTGATGAAATGGTCACAGGGCCTCTCACTAACCCATTTACTAGATTTACGACAATCTTCCTATGGAGAATGGGCGCGCAGCTTGAAAGCCCACCTCCCCCTTCATCTGTGCCATGCCCAGTGGTGCTTCATGGATAGAGACCTACCAAATTCAGGGTCCATTTTGGTCAAACTCATGGCTCTGGGATTTAAAAGTGTGTAAATTGAATGATTTCACCTATTTACCTCAAAAGGAGTTGGGGGAGGGAGCAGGCCCACAAGATTATTGTAGGGGAAGGGGGTTGTGGTTCTGCTACCCTAACTTGTGCAGCCTCCAGAGCTGGGCAGCGGGAGGACAATGGTTGGTGGCCAAGAGTCCAGCTCTGAAGGCCGAGTGGCCGCCAGCAGCAGTGCAGAAGTAAGGATGGCACAGGATGCTATCGACACCCTTCTGCATTGCTGCTTGCACTGAGCCCTCAGTCAGCTGCCGCCGCTGCCGCCTTGACTTGTGCATGGCTGCTGGTGAGGTGCTGCCTTCAGAGCTGAGTACTTGGCTACCAGCTGCCATGCTGCGGCTGCCCTGCTCTGAAGGCAACGCCCACATACAGGTGGCAACAGTGCCACCCCCTTACAATAACCTCGTGGCCTCTTGCAACTCCCTTTGGGTCAGGACCCTTGATCTGAGAAACTCTGGACTCCCCTGTGAAATCTGGGTAGTGTAGGGCAAAAACACACAAAAAACCAGATTTCACGTAAGACGGGGATCAGATTTCACAGGGGTGAGGGCCAGATTTCATGGTCCAAGATGCAATTTTCATGGCAGGGAATCTGGTACGACCCTATTCATGGAGATCAAAGAGAAAGATTCTCTCTCTCTCTGAAATGTCTCCAGATAGGCCGTAGTATGGCCATTTCCAAAAATATGCATATGGAAGCCACTCAGCATGATGCTAATGTAATTATAGCAAAGTTAAGCATATTTTTGTTCTTCTCTTACCACAGCAGAAAGCTGAAGAACAATTAATGACATGTGCCTTACGGGCTGGACTCTGGCACTCTTACTCAGGCTGAATAGCACCTGCCCCCATGAGTAGGGCTACGATTTTGGAATGGAGGTCCTGGATTCCGTGATCTCTGTGAATTCCAGCCCCCTGCAGCAGTGGGGCTGGGACATGCAGCTCCCCCCCCGCCCCCCGAGCAACAGAGCAATGTCTGTCAGCCTGGGGTGCCAGGGCTCCATACAGTGGGGCAGGGGATTCTGTGATGTATTGTTTATTGTCCAAGTCCTGCCTGTGAATTTTAATAAAAATCCCCATGTCGAAATCTTGACCTTACCCAGGAACACTGTCTATGAGAGCAACTGGGAGTATACCCCTTGCCTCAGTGCAGTAAGGTCCTTAAGCTCCTGCGTAGTAGTCCCACTGAAGTCAACAAGAGTACTTGGGTGTGGTCAGGTGCTATTGAACCCGAATAACAATGGCTGTAAATGGCCCTGCGTTATTGATTATGATAATGGTATGTTTGTTAGCCCTATACTGAGAAAATAATTATCCAAGGTACAGCATTTTTAATTAAAACGTAAACATGAAATTACATTTACATAACCATCTCAACAGAAGCCTGAAGATAGTGCTGTAAGCATGTCTTTCACCCAATCCTGCTGCCTGTGCGTTGCAGGGATCTTTAAGCTCAGGTGAATATAATCTAATATGGAAATGTAATACACTGGCAAAATAGGGTATGCTAGTGGTGTTCAATGACAAAACCTTTATTTCCTTGCTTAAATACATCACTTAACTTTTTTGCTTGGTTGTCTTTTGCATTTGTGTATCTCTTTAAAATTGAAGGTAAAAAAAATGCATAGGACCCAATTATCTACCCCATTATGGGCTGGTGTAATTTCATTGCTATTGCTGAAATAACACGGCTGTAGAATAGATGGAACAAAGTGAACAATTTGGTCCAAAGGAAGAATAATTAGCTCAATGTTGTAAATAAATGTCAACAATATAAATCATAATGGCTCCTTCAGTATTATTACAGCCCATCATACCAATATTATTTTGAGAACATAGTTAAAAAAGAAACACTATCAAAAACGGTTACATGAAATATCTTCTTGTATGCAATCTTTTACATTGAGGGGGGAAAATACCCTAATCCACCAAGATCATAGAATTTTGCTTTATTAGTGAGCAAAGTTTTATCACTGGGTTACAATCTCCAAAACATGAGGTTTATAATGGAAACATTTATATAATCTTCATTATAGCTGCACTATTGGGTATGTCTATACCTGTAGAGGAAAAAAAAAGATTTTCTGCTAGAATGAACAATATATCTTCAGATATACATAACTATGCATACAAAAGTCAAATACTAGTTCCACCTAAAAATATATTGAAACATCTGACTTTTTTATTAATTTCCCCCCTTTCTAAGAAATATATTTACCTATCTGACCTGCTGAAATTATAATATTAATTCCACTCTTCAATATCAAGATAAATTTTCCAGTGTGATAACCTCTTCTTTGACATGACCTCCTCTGTTTTTTTCAGAGGTTTCACTCAATAATTATAGATACTCAGGCATATTCTCCAGTGGCCTAAATCTCTGTAGAATGTTGTATTGTCACCATCCTTCAGATCCAGTTTAAGCCCAAGGCTGATTTAGCACAACAGAGTTGAGTGTGACATTGTCTATTTGGTCTTGGCTAAGAAGCCAGCTCTCTTTTCACAATATGGAATAGGAACTGATGCCACAAAATTCATCCCATTATTATTTTCTGTTGTATTAACAACTGGCTTCGCTGAGGTATCAAATGATCACCATGCTTCCCACACCTTCTCTGGCGGGGATCCCCTTACAAAAGGAGAAGGATGCTTCTTGTAATAAGCTGGTCCTTTCACTGCAATATGCGAGGCCATTTTACTACAAATTATGGACTGACTCCAACTCTGGCGGGTGTGGGAGCTTTGATGCTGGCCACCATGGAGTCGGGCCCATTTACAGCCATGCTACGTGTGACTCCAATGCTGCCGGCCTCCCTTTGGGGCATGTGGGTTCCTGAGAAATTCTGAGATTTCTCCACCTGGAAAAAAAATCTCAACGGCTCCCAAAGAAGCAAGTTACACTGAGGCACAATAATGGGATGAATATTATGGAGCAGGACCGAAAGGAGGAAGAACAAAGAGGGACCATACTTGGTTCACCTTCATCGTGGCCTAGCAAGGCATCTGCACTCTGCACAGTAGCACTGGAGAAGGTGCAAGAATCAGCCCACTCTGCGCTGGACAAAGGCTGTTGTTTGAATGGAAGGGATCTTCACTGGGCAGAGACACTGAAATGGAGGGGGCTAGGCGTTTGCGCCTCTCCCCACTGGCAGCGGAGCCACAGCATGGTCAGCTGTGTAGAGGACTCCCCTTTTCCTCAGTCCCTTCATCTACAGACAGACACACACAGAGGAAGAAACTGCAGGGAGAACTGGACAGACAAAGGTCAAATAAGACAGATGGACAGGTGCGCGGACACATCAAGCTACAAGGTCGGTGGTTTTCAATCCTTTTTCCATGCGTAGACTCTTAAAAATGTTGTGAATTGAGGTGCAGATTCATGAAGAAATCGTTGACATCCTCTGAGGGCCCCCAGCAATCCACAGACCACAGGTTGAAACCCACTGAACCATGCCAGACCATGAAGTGGATGAAACCAGCCATGCTAAACAATGGAAGACATGAGGTTTAAATTCATTTAAGGTATTGTTTATGTATTTATTTCCTGTCTCTTTTAGTGCTTATAATAACAGTACCCAAGCATCATACATATCTGTGAATTCAAAATGCATTCTTAGTTATAGAAGGGCTATCTGCTGCACTCAGTTCAAAATTCACAACTTGTATTGGAGTCAATGGAAGTTACAAGCATAGAGAGTAGAAAGTAACCCCAGTGTATTCCCGTTCCAAGTTGTATAAGCCCTTCAAAAATAGCTGAAACATTTTAAAGTACAAAATCTAAAAAAAGCTATTTTCATTTAAAAAAATCAATTCCCTGTACTTTGGTAGCCATTGTGTTTGTTTTTGAAACCTCTCTGCACAGCAATATATGACAACTTAACCCAAAGAAAGAGGCTTGTTTTAAAAGCTGGAGACTCTCTTTCCTGTGGTAAAATACTCCTACGTATAGCTGCCTTTAAGCAATTTCTTTTAGTATCCATTCCTGCCCTTATTTTGCATTGCCACGTTCCTATAGCCAACCTGGATCTCTGCTGGGAGTTTTCCAATGCACTGCAATGAAGGGTTTAGTCATTCCCCAGTGAAACATTAGAACAGTGGTTCTTAACCTGCGTTTTTTTTCTGGTGAGAAATAAAATAATTTTGATGAGATTTAAATACAGCAATTTTTTTCTTTGTTATTTATGGCTTTGGAGATTTAAAGGAGCATGCATCTTGAGGGGTAATTTGGCATATTTCAGGAGGTAATAAGTTTAAAATACAATAGGTTTTCAATTTTGTTCAACACAATGTATGAGAAAATGAAACCTCCCTAGTCTAGCACTATCTGGTCCAGCAACATCCATGGTCCAGCATGATTTTAGTTAGCCGGATGTTCACTTATCATAGAATCATAGAAATGTATGTATAGGTTTTTGAAATTTATGTGCAGCTGAAGAATCTCTTTGCTAGTAAACATTTTAGGCACTAAAAATGCATTCACATGCTGGATTCATTTTACAGTACACCATGAGGACCCAACCTCTATTATTTTTAATGAGACGCTTTTTGCTTTCTGCAGCAAAGTGGTAGCAACTGACTTGTGATATAATGATATTTATTCTTTCCCACTGCAGGAAGAATGCAGCATGTGGGCCTACAACGGGAGCACAAACTATTAATTAGCCACAATACCATTAGCTCCAATCTGCAGTATTTTGCTTTAGAAAGGAAGATTATCCAGAGTTAAGATTCTGAGTCATACTGTTTTATATCATTTCTGTCCACAAAATAATGTCTGGTTATGTGCAGCGTGCAAAGTCTCTGTTGAGACTATATCTATCTGTCTGACTGTATCTCACAGAGTTTTCTTTAAATGGACCATTTTAACACAGGGCAAACAGGTTATCAGCATCAACTGTGGGGTAAAATGTTTAGGATTCTTTTGCTCCTTACTCTTTTAAAAGTATTTCCTACTAATAAAGTACTCTGAGTATGCAAAATGCTGTAAGATCCTGCAAGTATGTATGTGTTAATCCACTGGCAGGTCACATTCAGGTAGGCCTTCTGCTGTAAGTCTGTTGAGTGACATCAATGATGAATATGGAGCAAGATGGCTATGTGACAGACGTTACTGACTGCTCTTTTCAAAACTGCCTACCCCACTGAAGAAAAAATCTGAATGAGCTTCAGGAAAAGCAACTTTCCAAAGAAACATTACATCCAATGATCAAAATGTCAGCTGGGATGGTGGGCAGTGCTACTTGCTTGGAAAACGACTTTTTGAATTGGTGATCTGTGCCAAAGTTATATCAAAAGAGGATGTATCGATAGCACAGTCAGTAAGAGGCTCTCAGGTCCAAACTGCCAGTATGATAGGAACTAATGAAAATTCTAGGTTTCTGTAGGATTCCGAAGCATTCAAATGAAACAAAGAACAAATAGGTTTGATGCCTTTACAAAGGCTTTCTTGCATGCTGGGAAAGGATGCCGCTAATGAACACTAATCAGGGACTTGTGATGTGTATATTAATTTAATTGCTAAGCCAGTTAATTCACTCGCTAATTTCCTGTTCATTTTAGTATTTTGATTAAAGTCTCAATTCAAGAAAGCATTATTATTCAGAAGTGTCTTTAAGTATGTGCTTAAGTTTGAACTGAAGTCCAGTCAAAGTCAAGTATGTGCTTCATTGCTTTCGCTACCGTAATAGGGAGGGATAGAAGTGAATGTGTAATAGAAGTTTTTATGAATCGGGTATAACTAAAACCTTATGGGTTATTATGCAAGTTAACCAGATTTTCATTGCAGTAACAACTGATGATGTTCAAAACCAGTACACTTGATAGAGGGCATGGAGCCAAATAGATGAAATGTCATTTGCGACTATATTTCAGTAATATTTGTTAAATTCTTTTTCAGTGATAAATATATTTAGTTAAATATTCAAATAATGTTTTGCTCTTACTTTCTCTTGAATCAAGAGGTAGATTCTGAGAAGATAAATGACATTTCAGTGATAAGAAACAGATAGATGGAGGAGACTGACATTGCTAAATCTGAGCTCATTAGTCATCTGATTTTAGATCACAGGTTGAGATGCTAGGTGCCCAACTTGTACTGAATGTCAATGGAAGATGATTGCCTAACTCCCTTATGCTCCTTTGACAATACAGGTTGAACCTCCCTAGTCCGGCACTATCTGGTCTGGCAACATCCATGGTCCAGCATGATTTGAGTTAGCCGGATGTTCACTTATCATAGAATCATAGAATACTAGGACTAG
>JANRFK010006693.1:7714877-7732058 GCA_030068395.1 Apalone spinifera
TTCTTGTTTCCCTTTATTCCCGCAGCTAGTTTGAGCTCATTCTGTGCCTTTGCAGCTCATTCTGTGCCTTTGCATGGGTGTGGCCACATTTCCCGCGGTCCCATAAAGTTTGCTTATAGCCACCAGTCCTGGCTTTCAGAGTTTTGTGCTGTTGTTTAGTTCTAACTTACCCCTAAATGTCTTCTAAGAGCACAGTAAACAGTGAAAGTCTTGGTAATGCTGCTAGACAATATTGACCTCCCATAGTTCGGAAAATTCTCTGGTTCATAAGAATGGTCATACTGGGTCAGACCAAAGGTCCATCTAGCCCAGTATCCTGTCTGCTGACAGTGGCCAATGCCAGATGCTCCAGAGGGCGTGAACAGAAACAGGTAATCATCAAGTCATCCCCTCTCCTGTTATCCATTTCCAACCCCTGATAAGCAGAGGCTAAGGACAATATTCCTACACCATCCTGGCTAATAAGTATTGATGGGCCTAATCTCCATGAATTTATCTTGTTCTTTCTAGAACTCTGTTGAAGTCCTGGTCTTCACAATCTCCTCTGGCAAGGAGTTCCACAGGTTGATTGTGTGCTGCATGAAGAAAAACTTCCTTGTGTTTGTTTAAACCTGCTACCGATTAATTTAATTTGGTGACCCCTAGTTCTGAGGGTGCCAGACTAGAGAGGTTCAGCCTCTACCAGACATAAGTCTTTACTGCAGAGGTTCTCAAACAGTAATCCTCCTTGTACTTAACAGCTAAAACGCGTGAAAAGGCACCAAAGAAAATACATTAAAAGGTATGTTTGCCAGAAATGCTCAGCATGTGTTTGACTTCACTCCCACTGAAGTCAATAGTAAAATTTCCACAGGAGCAGTTAGGTGGGTGCTGAGAACTGCTGACTTACCAAACAATTCCTAATATTATTTTTCTATGTAAGGAATCCCTATAGAATCATAAAATCATAGAACTGGAAGAGACCTCAGAAGGTCATCAAGTCCAGCCCCCTGCCCAAGGCAGGATCAATCCCAACTAGCAGGTAGTTACCACCCAGGGTTGTTACAAAATCACGAATGGGAAGGGAATAGGCCTGCAGGACCACAGAGTAATGTGGGAGGGAATGGTCCAGGTGACTATCTGTCAGTTAAAAATGAAGACATCAGAGAACATCTACCCACTTCAAAGGTTGTTAACTGCCTAGAGCCAAGAAAATACAGGCCCTGCTCTCTGAAATATTAATGGAACTGGAGAAGACGACAGAGTAACAGTCCAGGCTCATATATATTATTTGGTTGCTACTGTTTCATCAAGTCTGTAATGGTATTGTTGTTTTTGTGTTTTAGTTTTAGTTTTTTTGTAGAGCTGTATTGTTCACTCATAACAGCTTTACTAAAGATATTTTTTTAAAATTATCACAGGACAATTTCTTAAGAAGGGAAATAATGTTTTTAAATGCTAATCTGATTTATTTGCTTCCTTAATTATTTCTTAACAAGAATGTAATCTTCCTTATTTTGGTCTCTTCTAAACAATTCCCTTTCACCTTAATGCTCAGGCAAAAAGATAATATATTTTAAAGTCTATGATAATTTTTTTTCCCAAAGGCTAATTCAGTTTTAGCTTACGGGTTTCTTTTGAAAACAGTTTAAAAAGTCCCCTTTATCTGGAAATAATCTGTTTACAGTACTTGGTTCCTTTCAATTTGTAAAATATACATATTTTGGTTTAAAAAAGCTTATTCCAAAATACATATTTTAAAATGTGGGCTAGTCTATCAAAAGCATTTAGATTCATTTGTTACATAGGACAGCAATACAAAGCAGCAATAGTAGCAGCAGCACTGTTTGTCCAACTCCATTTGGTAAAACAATTGGACAGCGCTTGGGAAAATTTCAACTTCTGGAAAAAAATCACATTAGAATATTTACCATCACCAAAATAATTTCAATAAGAGTGAATTAGTTATCTTACCTCCAGCAGCACTGCAAAGAGACCTGCTCATCTGAATGTTTATCTGTGGCTGAATGAAAGAATCCACCCTCATTCACTGACTCTTTTCTCTCCTGAAGTATATGTGACCCAGAAATCTCTCTCCCTTTCTCTTTTCTCTTTCTTTTTTTTTTAATTTGTGTTTGCTGCATGGCTGGCCACATCTACCTTTGTCATGTCTACAACACAGTGATTTCAACCCTGATATGACGAAAGGAAATCTTTTTTGGTTTCCAAGAAATGCAACTCAATGACAACAGCATTTGCAAAACATTCAAAAGGAAAACAACAACAAAAACAAAAGGAAAAGGAAGGTATATACACAGAGTTACCAGATGGGTTTACCATTTTTGTTCAACAACTTCAGAACTGAATGAATTCTGTAACTATCACTGCATTCCACAGAGCAGACAGACAGAAAAAAGATTCACACAGACAACTGTGTAGCATTAGGTCCTGAGGGTTTAAAGAGGTACTATACACAACGGGTCAAACCTTGCAGTCTTCACTCATACAAAGTTCCCATTAAAGTCCATAGGTGCTTTGCTTGATTAATTGCTGCATCATTTGGTTTATTAGTAGTTAACATTATCAAGCAATCCCAACTCCGGGCAACAAAAGTTCAATATAGCTATAAAGCCTAGATCAATAGAACAGGTGAATAAGAGATTTGCTAAATCAAGGCCTACTGCACAGAAAGATGTACAAACCAATATTATGTAGATCTATTTGAAACTTTTCAGCTTTCAATGAAAAACTAGACAAATTTTGCGGTGACAATTTTTTTACAAGCATTTCCTCTGGGTTTTTTTCCCCCAACTAACACTCATATGAACCACCTCCCAAGAGCCAAACATAAATGAGGAGCTTGTATCATTTAGGAGCTCTGTCCATGTTTCCCTTATAAACCTGTGTTTTCAGGAGGTTATAGACAAGTACAATGAAAATGGAAAGTTAGCAGAAAAATTTGTCAAGAAACGTTTTTTTTAAAACCAACCTTTAAAGCAAACAACATGAATGTAGCAAGTATATAATGCATTACATCTTCCAATCACTCTACAGTCATTGACTCTATAGTCCTCACAACACCCCTGTGAGGTAGGTAAGCAAGCCTCATTACCTCATTTTTACATAGGAGGAAAAAGAAACACAAGGAAGTTAAGTGATTTTCTGAGTCATTTGCAGAACTGGGTCTACTAGATCAAACAGATTTGTTCTGTCACTTCCTTGCATTGATACAACCAACAAAAAATGATTTCCATTTAAAAGACACTTGGCAAGAGATTAACCCATAACATTCTGTCAATTTTATTACTGTATAAATCCCTCAAAGTAATAAGCAATAATATGGTGAATGAAAATGGTGCAAAGCCAATTCCAAACCCAGCACAAAGTTGGGATATTAAAATTGATCTGAAACTGATCAGCAAGCCCTTCATTCTGTTACCAAAAATCCAAAAGCACACCCCTGAACAGTAAGATAATCAAATAAATCAACACAAAAAGAGCAGTGAAATAATCAAAATCTCCCTAACAATTCTAAAAACCTTTGCCAGCAATTAATAATAATAGGGTGGGTTTTTTTTGTTCTGATGGCTTTTATTTGATTACCATTACCTGTGAGTGGTGTGTTGAGCTAACACTGTAATATGTGGTTAGCACCAGGAATGTGACTGTTATGATAAGAAGGACCAAGAAATCAAAGTTTACCTATTGGTTACGGCACATGCCCAGTAAATATTTTCAATACAAAGGATCTAAAGATGTGACATTTGGCAATGTATTTAGGAGATGGATTGACTCAAAACTCATGGAGTTTGGGTATAAAATAAGTGCCTAATTTCAGAATGCCACATTAAACACAGAGCTAGCACATATAACATCACACAAAGAATACGCATTTCCAACACTAGTGCTGATTATAGGTTAAATCACAAATGACATGTATTCAACAGATAGTAACAGCTTATTTCCATGACACATTAATTTTCAAGATATTCATTTTAATAAAATGAAAAGGTAATTGATATATAAAAACTATATTAATAATATCATGATATGCCAAATGTTTGATTTAGTTCACGAAGACAAGAGAATTCATAGGGCCAAATTCTTCTCTCAGATCCATATGGTAGGGCTCAGAAGTAATATTCTACTCTTCCTTTGCTAAGATTAATGGGAGAATCAGGGTGTGTCTAAACTGCAGGGTTTTTTTGGAAAAATGGCCATTTTTCCGAAAAACTTCACTTAAGTCCACACTGCTATTGTATTGTTTTGAAAGAAAATTGAAAGAATGCAGGGGTTTTTCCGACACTGGTAAACCTCATTCTATGAGGAAGAATGCCTTTTCCGAAAGAGATCTTTCAGAAAAAGGTGTGTGTGGACGCAGAAGAGGGAGTTTTTTGAAAGAAGAGGCCTCCAGGAAAAAGCATAGGTGCCCTGGTGGCCACTCCATCCAAAGTAATCACAGCTTACATGCGAGAAAACGTCCAATGAGTGTGGACGCTATCTTTCAAAAAAGCAGATCGCTTTTTCGATGCGCTTTTGAAGTGTGGACACACTCTTTCGGAAGAAGTTTTTTCGGAAGATCTCTTCCAAAAGAGCTTCCTTCGAAAGAAGCCTGCAGTGTAGCTGTACCCTCAGATACGCAGGCCCTGATTCAGCAGTCAACCTCTATTCAGCAAAACATATAACCATGGCTTTATTGTTAGGCATGTCACTTCTGTGGGGGTTAAGTACATGCTTAAAGTTAAGCACATGAATATTTGCTTTCTGAATTATGGGTTACGGAGGATGAGTACTACTGTGTGGATCAGAGAGTATAATTTGTTTTTAGACTAAAAATGTCATGTTGGCCCCTTTGTATAGAATCCCCATATACACCAAGGCACAGAAATATGAGTTAAAGCTGGAAAGCAGAAGAAATCATCTAACTCTGAATCTCCTTGCTTGCATGGACTTGGATTGTGAGACAACATTAATGCTGGTTAATTTTCAACTACACGCATCTTAACAGACTATGGTAATCAATATCTTAACACCATGTTCAGTGCCCACACTTGGAAAAGATCACTAGTTAGACAACTCCGCTTTTATCATCTATTAATGGTTATTTTTCTATCTGTGTGTGTGTGTGTGTGTGTATTTGCTTACTTCCAATTATCTCTGTGTATATGTAAGTATCTCATTTGTGTGTCACACTCAGTTTCCAGAGGGCACTTCATTGCTGGAGAATGCTTACTTTTTAAGCTGCAGCTGGCAGGAAGTATTTCTGCTTATTATTGCGTGCCTCCTCTCCCTTCCCCCATATGAATGGTTGTTCCCTTCCTTAACAGACATACTCTGAAAAGTCCCGTGGACACTTACCGTCCTCCAGGGTTCCCATCTGTTCTGAGGCTGGTGACGGAGGTGGGGAAGGAGGGAGATTAGCTGCTTCTTCAACTGCTAGAGATTGAACAATGGAAATGCGAAAATGAGATACAGAAATTAATTTCTGTGCGACCATTAGAGGCTGAGTATAAGCTGCAATTCTGGCCTGTTCGGAGAATACTTCAATGGAGGTTGAGCCTCATGAATTTTCAGATATAATGCCTTTTTCCAATGCATTATCTCAGGTCCATAATAAAAGGAAAACCTTGCATTTCATTCGAGTCTGCTACCAGGGTACAACAGATATAAAATAAAATATAAAATTATCACTCCTTTGTGTTTGTGTCCCATCTGTTAGCCAGATCAATACTATTGTTCATACATGCTCTTGAGAAAGCTTCATTCACAATATGATGGCAACATATTTAAATTACAGATTTAATAGGTTTGTGTTGATAATCTGGAGAAGGGAGAAATAGTCACCCAATCCCATGCTTAGTTTACCTTTCGATAGTTGGACAAACAGCACTTTGCTGAGTTCTTACATGATTAGAACCTGGATTTTTATTTTTATTTTTTTAATTTCTGCTGTGTTCAGGGCTAGCTACATAATGTATGCAAATGTTCCTTCTAAAAGTATGAAAGCTACCAGCTGAAAGCATCACTAAGCAAGGAACACAACAGGGAACTTCTGTCAACTATCTGATCATGGTATTTAATCAGAGGAAGTCACTGTATAGAAGTCTAATCTTCTAAGGTTTTAGATTAATTCCCAATTAAGGGTCTTATTCTGTTTCCACTGAAGTCAGAGGAAGTTTTGTCACTGGATTCACAGGCAGCAAGATTAAGCCCTAACTAAGGTATCTCTGAAATATATCTGCAGCTGCATCTGATTTCGCATACATAGTGTTGTGTATTTCTTTAAAGTCAGCACTAGGATCTACCAGATTTTCAGAACTTATGCCACAGTATTTCCTGGGCTGAAAACGATTCCAGCAGGTAACTAGGTTAACTAGCTCTCAATTTATGATTTAGGGCTTGATCCCCCAGACCAATTAAATAAAGGAAAAGACTAGTTGACTTCAATGATTTTGGACCAGACCTAGTCCTTCAAATATTTCCTCTTGAGACTGGCTTTTTCGATTACAGTACAAGATGAACCTCTCTAGACCAGAACACTCTGGTCCAGCAACTTCCGTGGTCCGACATGATTTTAGTTAGTTGGATGTCCACTTATCGTGGGTGTGGCCAAGTTTGCTGCGGTACCATAAAGTTTGTTTACAGCCATCAGTCATGGCTCTCAATGCTCTGTGCTGTTATCTGTTAGCTCTAATTTAGCCTAAATGTCTTCTAAGAGCCCAGTAAGCAGTGGAAGTGCTAGGAACACTGCTAAACAATAATGCCCTCCCACGGTTCGGCAATTTCTCTGGTTTGGCACCAGTCAGGTCCTAAGAATGCCTGACTAGAGAGGTTCAACCTGTACAGACCATACAACCACATGTAAATAACTCACCGACACACTTTCATACCTGCAGCACTGTAACAGAACTCATTGCACATATTATATTGTTTCTCAGAGGATGCTGAAGAATGTCTCAACATACAAGATGCTTGCTTAGTTCTGCCCTCACTTAGTCCCAACTCAGGAAAGGAGTTGAGTGCATGCTTAAGTTCCATTGATCCCAATGGGGCTTAGGCACATGCTTAAAGTCGAGCATGTACCAAGTGCTTTTGCTGAAGGAGGCAAAATTGCAACTCAGTGAACAAGCCGCTACCATAATAAACATATTAATAACAATGGTTGAAGATGCTCAGAGAATGTAATACAGACCTGGCGCGAGATGGATTAGTGAGGAGAGGGCCAGTGAGGGCAGTCAAAGGAGCATGTTAAATGAAGGAAGTGTGGAATTTTATTTATTGCCTGGTGACAGAATTTATCTCAGGGTTCTACACTTAATCCATTAATATCAGCACATCTATATGCATTATATATTGTGACTTGATATTAATAGCTCTATTTATATACATTGGCACATACGGAGATACCTTCACCACTCTTGCAAATGCCTTGTTTTACCTAAAGGTAATGGTCCAGGCTGATCTTTGTGCTGGGCTTCTTTTTCCTGTTCACCTTTCAGGACTGCTACAGCTTCAGCTGTTACTACTTGGACTATCCTTGCAGACACTTCCTCTGTGATAGGAGCAAAATTAACAAACCAAAAAATATGTATTAAGAGAGAGATTTTAAAAACCGAAATACAGTCTGGCTCATATATCCAGAGCCAGATTCATTCCAGTTTTTTTAAAAATGAATTTTCTTTCCGATATTTAGGTAAATCATTTAAAATGAAATCAAGGGACTAGATTTGCACAAGATCTCAGGCACAGCCCTCCCTCAGAGGGAGCTGCTGGGTCTTGAAAATCCGCCCCTGAATCTAGAAATGTAAAAGTCGTTCTAAATCCTGGGAGCGAGGACAGCATTAGACATTCCTGTTAATCATGGCTTCTCATTTCTGATATGGAAGATAGATGTAGGAATTGCAGAATTTTAAAGTAGTAATTTATTAACTGTCCAGGAAGATTTTTCATGTGCAATTTTGCAATCATGGTATTTTCATGGCCAGGATGACAAGCTGAGATGGATTTTCTAGCCTCTAATATACTGACTTATCTGTATTTTTACAAGCACTTTTGATTGTATATTTCTTTTATTAGCATATAGTTGGTATGCTTCAAGGTCACTGAACCTAAAGACATTGACGGATATGCTGATGTGGGACTTAAAGACGAGCTAATGACTTTTCAACAACACTGAAATGTATAATTTCTCTAAGCTGCATCCTACAGGCCACCCGACATTTAAATTGCAAATCTGAGCTCGTGCAAATGTTCTTTATTTGATACCACTGTCTGGGATGATGGAGGTTCATCGCAATGTGTCCAAGGTGCAGACTGTGCCTCCCGCCAGCTCAGCTGTGCCATTGAAGCTCAGCTAAAAGCAAAGGCCTGTGCAGAATGATACTGCCCCCTAGAGGAGCATATTCATGTCGAGGGGTGCTGAGGTAGGGTCATGACCCCACTTCTCCCCACCCCCTTCGGAATGTTGTCTACCAGTGGGGGAGCACAGAGGGAGGAGTCACTTTGCTCTCCTTAGTGCTAGGAATGCAACTGATTTTGATCCTTACATAGGCCAGAAATGCTCTCCGCATCCTCCTTCCCACTCCTGCACATATTTTTAATGTGGCCAACACGCCCCTGGTTTAGGGACCGATCCAAAGCCCAGTGACGTCAACAGAAGTCTTTGCACTTGAAAGGGCTTTGGTTCAGAATCTTATTCTACTCTGAACACCCCGTATGGTTTCACATCAAGCACATTCATTTTGGTGGAACTGCCAATGCTATCAGCAGATGAAGATCACTGAAGAGAAATTAGTTGGATACTGTTGAAGTGCAGCATCTATTGCTTTGTACGACACAGCAACAAGAAAACGGTGAAGAAATCCATTCTGTGCTATTTACAACATGGACATCTTTTTTGCTTTTAGTTACTGAGGATGGGATTTTCAAGACATTTCGGGATTTGGATACCAGATTTTAAAGGTATTTAGGCACCTAAATCCCACTGAGATAAATTAAAATTAAGTGCCTAAATATATTTAAAAATCTGGTCCTTAGAAAAGCAGCAAATTGGATAGTTCATGTATCCAATTAACAGAACCATTTACAAAATAAATACACATTTATCTTTTCTCCCATGCAGCCCTCCCATTTGGGAGGGGCTCCCGGAAACAACTGCAAAGTTAATTTACTACCCTCTTTCAAAACCCTCCTGGAAACTTGATTTCGCCATGAGCCCAAAAAGAATTGGAGAATGTTTTGGCTTCTGGTGTGCTGACCACAGAGCTTCCACCTTGGCCAATACTATCTCACTGGTTCTTTGTATTTCCCAACTCTCTCTTTCCAGCTCTATCTCTATCTTGTCCTATAGTTAGATTGTAAATACTTTGGGACAGAGACTATCTTCTTGTTCTGAGTGTGTACAGCGCCTAGCACGGGGAGGTCTAGGTGTGACAAAAATACAGTCAGTCAAGCAAGCAAGCACTCAATAGTCAGAGAACAGTAGTGGGTTCCACATCTGCTTATCTATCTACACTCCCTGGCTCATCAACATCCATACTCCTTTCTACTCCCAGCCATACTGAATGTATATAAACACTCTATTTCCCACTATTCCTGTCAGCAGGTGAGAATTACTTTTGGACACTGAGGCCAATTCTACACGGCTTACTGGTTACATCCCTACTTCTTTGCACTTAAACGTTGTGCTAGGAGATCCGGGGGGTAAATGAGACCCTTGGGGGTAGCTACTGAGACTCTTCATTGCATCCTTATGGTTCAGCTAAAGTTCAAGGAAGATGCATGATACATATCAAGAACAAAGTAGGGTACATCACGCAAGCTTTGAGTCTTCAGAAATTTCCTACTCTCTCCCCCCCGCCACCTGTTTAACTGCAAACATATTGTCTTCCTCTATTTTTTTGCCACTGAAATGACAGCAGCAGGTACTGAGTGTCTCAGAACATGAGTTTCTTGAAGGCACTACAGATTCCAGATACACGTAACATTCTTTAAACTTCAAATCAGAAACACCTCCTGATAAAAACAAAACATCAAGAAAGGACCGAGCCCCAGGAATGTAGGGAGGAGGGGTTTAGATTTATTAGGAATTGGGGAGACTTTTGGGAAAGGGGGAGCCTATACAGGAAGGATGGGCTCCACCTAAACCAAAATGGTACCAGATTGCTGGCACTTAACATTACAAAGGTCGTAGAGCAGTTTTTAAACTCAGGGCTGGGAGAAAGCCTGTTGGAGCTCCTGCAAAGGAGCACATGGTTCATACAGAGACATACCTTAGGGGAAGAGCTATTGATGATGTTCTATGTCCTAGTAAGGAGGAGAGGATGGAAGATGGTAAAATACAGACCGTATCTAATGAGAAACAGTCAAACAAACCACAGTAGCTATCTGCCATTCAGTTACATGTAATATCACATGTCATGTGATGGCTGACAGCTAAAAAGTTAAAAGTTTTTAAAAGTGTTTATATACCAATGTGCTACCCTGGATAAACAACAAAGTGAAAGAAGCAGTCAGAGGGAAAAGGGCATCCTTTAAAAAGGGTAAGTTAAATCCTAGTGAGGAAAATAGAAAGGAGCATAAACTCTGGCAAGTGAAGGGTAGAAATATAATTAGGAAGGTCAAAAAGAATGTGAAGGCCAGCAAAGCCTCAGAAAGTAATAGCAAATTTGTTAAGTACATCAGAAATAGGAAGCTCGCTAAACAATTAGCGGGGCCACTGAACGGTCAAGTCGCTAAAAGGAGCATTCAAGGAGATTACGGCCACTGTGGAGAAACTAAATGAATCCTCACAGCTGAGGATGTGAGGCAGATTCCCAAACCTGAGCTGTTCTAACCGAGTGCCAGGCCTGGGCCTCTGACGTCTCCCATCATCATGGGTAACTTGGGGAGGGATGGTGACTCAGCGAGACACAGTCCTTCCCACAGCAGCAGTGTTCACGGTTCTGAGCAAGCCGACCAGGCTGGGAGTAGCCATGTCTCCTGATGTTCTTTGGGCGGTGGGGGCGGGGGCGGGGAAGAGAGGTGTTAAGTGCCTGTGAGGAGCATGGTGGGAGCAATCCCAGCTTCCTCACAAAGAGGGAGACTGCAGTTGCATCAGGCCCTCTTGCAAACCATGTGTGTGTGGGGGGAGGAAGCTACTCCCGTGCCCTCAATCATCAAGCACCCTTGAATGAAATGTCACAATCCAACCCAGAGGTTTTCTGTGTAAGTTTTGGCAAGCACTGAAACATAGTAGGCAAGATCCTGGGGCCCAGTCAAAGCAGCTCAAGAGGGACCCAATGAAAAGTTGGCTTTTACATCACTCTGTCTTGACTCTGGGCTCCTGGAGCAGTTCTCTGGTATGTGACGGAGAGCAAGGCTGACTGCACCCCACCCCCACCAGGGCTGTGCCAGCACTTAACTTTAACCAAGGTTAGGAACATCCCTGCTACTCCCTCTGCACCATCAGAAGATTCCCCTGCATGGAGACAGAGGCTACTTCTAGACTGCAGTGCTTTTCTGGGATACCGGAGGCAGTGCTAAAATCACCATCCTGCATCCAACACCCATCTTAATGGGCAACACAACTTTAATGGAGTTACAGCTATGAGTTTGGTGCACTGATTTCAGTCATAAAGATTTTGATGCCATGGGAAGGAGCCTTTTTGTGCTAAAAGCCAATTTAAGATCCAAAGTGAAGGATGATGCGAAGTCTGACAGGGATGTCTGCCCGAGAAGGGGATGAAGAATATTGGTTTAGAGATGGAAAAGGAATGTTAGATCACTGAACCCACTCTGGTGGAAATGCAACCTGCCGTCTCCTGATAGAGGACACATCACGTAAGACCTAGGTACTGAACTGGGCCATTCTGTGTCGTTTCTATACCAATATGACCTGTCTGTGGAAGTGGTTTTCAAACCACAGGTCATGACCCAATACGGGATCATGGAATGCTGGGTATTGGGTCACGTTGTTGCAGGTGACCAGCTAAGGGAGCTCCCAGCCTGTCCTGGCACTGCTGACTGTGCTGTGCCATAGAAGTGGCCAGTAGCAGGCCCAGCTCCTAGATGTGGGGTGGGGGAGAGCCCACAGGGCTCCGTACACTGCCCCTGCCCTGAGCACAAACTCTGCACTCCCATTGGCTGGGAACCTGCTGCTGGCTGGCCCTGACTCTCCCTCCCTCCTACACTCCACAGCTCTCATCCTCAGCTCCATCCCGGAGCCCACACTCCGGTCACATTCTGTTGAATTGCAGGCGTCAACAATTTTCTTCAGCTGGGTCATTAAAAAAAAAGTTTGAAAACTGCTGCGCTATGGCACGGGCAGAAGTTTAGCTGCAAGGCACAATGAATGCTCCGGGAAGAACTCGGAAGGGAGCGATGCTAGCAAGGGGAATTCAGGGGAAAAATGATCTAAGGAAAGAGACAGAGGTCTGAGTCCGATAGCACATGTACTCACAATGCCATTAACAGTGATTTGGATGCAAGTGAAAGAGAATTCATGCTGATAATTTGCAAGAAGAAATTAAAATAGGGTTAAGGAAAGATACAAATAGCTCCAAAGGGGAAAACAACAGCCCCCCTTCCAAGTTTAGTTGGGGTTGGTCCTACTTTGGGCAGGGGACTGGACTCAATGACCTCCTGAGGTCTCTTCCACCCCTAGGATTCTAGGATTCTATGAATTTTGCTACATTTTAGGCAAACACAAGAAAGGCATGGTGAAGAAATGAGCTGCCTGTGTGCTCCTGAAATGGGGAAAACAAAACCATTTCACACAGAACAGCTTCTGTCTGGAATCTCAATAGAATGCAGAACGGTTTCCTAGGCAACCAATGCTAATTGGTGCCAACATGGAAATAAGCCAATAATGAAGACGACGAGTAGGTGGCAGTTCTCAGCTAAGCAAACATCCTCAATACATTCCTTGAACAAGGGGAAGAAGAAAGTTGCTATGTGCTGTCTGTGACTGACTTGCAATGCAAACGGGGGTTGGGGAATTTCTGTTTTGCTGCACTGCAATTCACAGTGAAGGCATGAAGACCAGATAGCTACCCTGTTTTTGAGAGGAGCATTTGCGGACAGGAAATAGGAGTCACAAGCCAGGCCTCAGCTGCTGTGAGGTAGCCTAGCTTTGCTGACTTGAAAAGAGCAGTGCTGAGCTAACCAGACTCCAGTGGTGCATCTGGCCCCATGCCTCAGTCTATTTGGTCACGTAAAATAAAACACGGGGTGCAAAAAGTTTCACCCTTGCCTGGCATCTTGTGCTGTTAAATATCCCAGTGCAAACTGGGTGTAAAATGTCACTAAAATCAGGATGGTAACCAATATTCCCTGTAAGCTGAGTGCTTGAGCGGCCATCCAGTAGAGATTTATATGCCACCCAGCTGATTGGCAGAGTGCCCACCACCGGCAGCAGCTGGCAGCATGTGTTCAGTGCACATAACAAAAAGTATTTTGCACATGGATGGAAAAAATTAGAGGGAACATTGATGGTAATACCTGGTGAAAGCTCTCATATCACAAGAAAAACTTAATCACCAGAGTAGCCAAGAACTGACCAGGGGCAGAGACTGAACTAGCCTCTTATTCCTAGAGGCACTGTCCCATTGAGCTAGGCATATCAGCAGGGTATGGTGGGAAAGGCTGCACACTTGTGCTGTGGATAAATATAGGGTTCCCCCCTCCCACCTTAACGACAAAATCCTCTCCCCTATGATAATCCAAAGTAAATGGGTTTAGCGAGGGGGTGTTCATCATGGGATGTAATCCGTTTTCTCCTCAGGCTTTGAAGTGCCTGCAATGTCACTTCTCCTGTAAGCTCTGCAACTCTGCTCAGTTCCTATGACAACTGATTTTGTCCTGTTGGGAATTCAGCATCCTTGTATCTTCAGATTAAATGCAACAGTCAACCCCTCCCCCTTCCCCTCCCCCTCCCTCCACATATTCACTGCCCTGCTGGAATTTCAAATAAGGGACTCTCCTTTCACTTGTAATCCTTCTGCCTTGACCCTCCTGGCCTGTAGGAAGTCACCCTAACACGCATTTTTCTCTCTTCAGCAGTCACTGCACCGAACCTTGCCCAACAAGGCTGATTTTAACACAAATGCCTTGCCAGCTAATTGATTTTAAACACTATTTTTCCCTTAAAAATGAGGGATAATGTTAGGAATTAGATATCTGACATACCATGCCCCGCTCTAGAGAAAAAAGAAACCATCAGCTCCTCCAGCAGAGGGCAGACAGCAGGCAAAAGAATGCCACAGGCAGGAAGTAGAGAGTGAAACATTAAAATTAAGAATTCACCAGCCTTATGTGGCAGACTACCCAATAGACAGTTTTACCCCCGTATCTTTTGTTTGTGGGGGCACATCTACATTTCAGGGCAAAAACTGGATTAAGCTATGCAACTTTGGCTATGTCAACTGCGTAGCTGAAGTCAAAATAGCTTAATTCAGCATTTGGCACGGTCTACACCACAGGAAGTTGAAGGAAGAACACTCTTCCTCCAACGTCCCTTGCTCCTCATGAAACGAGGATTACAGGAGTTGGAGTAAGCAGTCCTCCATGTCGACATGATTTCGAAATAATGGCTTTCAGGGTAGATGCGCACTATGTTATTTCGAAATTATGCTGCTGTGTAGACGTGCCCTGGGTGTGTAATACTTAGCCCTTTTCATCCAGAGATCACAAAGCCAGGAAGTATTACCTGAGTGTAACAGCTCAGGAAATGGAGGTGCTAGGAGATTAAGGACAAAAGAGGCCACTAATTCTAGGCAGCTCAGTTTCTGACAGACACTTTGAGCTTAATTTTCATTAATGTGGAGTTCCCAGCACTAAGGATGTGTCTAGACTACATGGCTCCATCAACGGAGCCATGTAGATGAGGCAGGACGACAAAGGGAAATGAAGCGGAGATTTAAATAATCGCCGCTTCATTTAAATCAAAATGGCCACCGCACTGTGCCGATCAGCTGTTTGTCGGCACAACGCAGCAGTCTAGACGGGGATCTGCTGACCCCAGAACCCTTCGTTGGCAGATCCTTTATGCCTCGTGAAACAGCTGATTGGCACAGCGCGGCGGTCTTTTTTATTTATTTTTATTTCATTTCCCTTTTTCAAGTAAACTAATCTACATCGCTTCATCGACGGAACCATGTAGTTTAGACATACTCTAAAAGTAGAGGCAACAGAACTGACAGGTTAGGTGCAGTGTGCCTCTGAAGAACATGCCCCAAAAGGGCTCACGCTGAGCACCCAAAAATTAAGGCATTCTCAATCAGTGGTCACTTCTGAAAATTTCATAGTGAGTGATTAACTTAGAGAATCAATGGTAAATCCAGGAATAAAACACAGACCTCCTGACTTCCATTCCTGGACTCTCATCAAAATAAATAACCAAACAAGCACACGAAAGAAACACCCTGTAATGTGTTTATGAAACAAATCCTAGAATGTCATGATTTATTGCAGTCAGATTGCAACGCCACAAATCTTAGTAGCCCTATCGGGGTTGCTATATCTGAGATTAAAAACCAAACCTATCCTTGTCCAGCATTCTGTAGTCACTTATACCAGTGCAAATGGAATGCAAAGTAGGTGCTACTATCATGGTTTTGGTTACATTTTTTACCCATCTTGCACGGGGATATTTGGCAGCACAAGGTGCAAGGCAATGGTGAAACTTTTTGCACCTCAGGTTTTATTTTACAGTTTTTCATGGGAGGAACTGGATGGGTTCCCCAGGGCTTTTGAGTGTATTTGTAAGAAGAACCTGGTGGAAATTCTTCTGCTTTAGAACATGTGTCTATCGCACCGTTTAGACCCTGAAATAGCAACGTAACAATTTTCACGACACAGCATTTCTAAAAGGATGAGATTGTGTTTCTCATTCGAGGGAGGTGTCAACGTGCTGCTCTTCACAGTTCTTGGCCCTTGTCGATAAATTTAATATTTTGCAATTGACTTAGGTGAAAGCATCAAGCAGTTTTATTGGACATCTTGAATTTTATTTTCTGAGGCTGAGAGACTGTGATTCCTTGAGGAAAGATTCTTGACCCTAACTTTCTCTCCTTATGATCTTAATCATCTTTATTTGTAGGATCAATGCCTAAAAAGTTCCCGTCTCCCCAGAGTCTTGGGCTTTCAGTCTCTCTCTCTTGCTAGATTCATCTCCTGGTCCATTGCAGGCCTGGCCTTAGGGTCAGGCGAGCAAGGCAGTTGCCTTGGGCCCTGCGCATTCAGGGCCCCACGCTGCCCGGTGCCTGCCCACCTGGCTGCTCACTCGTTGTCCTGGCTGGGAGCCGCTCAGCCACACGGTGCAGCCAACCACAACATGCTGCCTTGGGCTCTGCAAACTCTTTGGCCGGGCTTGGTCCATTGATCTCCTTTCCTCTTTAGTCTGTTTCTGCCCAGTTCTCCATCTCCCACACACTATCTCCTCTCCCAATGTCTATCTTTTACCCACCACTTCACTTTTTCTCTTTTAGGTATGTCCTGGGCTACACTCACAGACTCATTTCCTCTATTTTAGTCTACTGTTTAGTATATCCTAGCTTCTGTTCCAGAATCTTCCTTCCGTTCCTTCTCACCGGCCACCTGTCTTCAATTCTGTTCAATTCTACCCCCTCCTGGATCTCTCTGTGATCACAGTTCTCCACTGTTTCTCCTTGGTTTGGCTCCATCACCATCTATTGGCTCTTCTCAGTATGACTTACAGCTTCATTTCCCTCCACTGTCTTTCTCTGACCCATGTCAGACTCTCAAGCGGTAATGTTAAGGTTGTCCAACAAAAATTCCAAATCTCAAAGACACACAAGTAGCCAAATACACAAAAGACAACTCCTCTTGTGGTCCAGGAGCCATCTCGAAAGCTCTGAGTAACCATGCCTACCATCTCCCCAAAGACACACAAGGTAGGTCCATTAATCAAACATGATCTGTTGCAATGGTTTTCAAACTAGGGGTCACAACCCAGGACTGGAGCGTGGAATGTCGGGCGCTGGGTCTCACTGTTGCAGGGGGATCAGGCAAGCGGTGGGGGAGGCTAAGGCAGCTGCCTGCCTGTCCTGGCACCACAGACTGTGCTGTGCCCCAGAAACGGCCGACAGCAGGCCCAGCTCCTAGGTAGGGGGAAACAGGAAGTCCACAGGGCTCCACGCACTGCCCCTGCCCTGAGCACTAGCTCCATAGTTTCATTGGCTGGGAACCTGCTGCTGGCTGCTT
>JANRFK010006693.1:7732068-7744052 GCA_030068395.1 Apalone spinifera
CACAGTCTGCGGTGCTAAGAGAGGCAGGAAGTTGCCTTAGCACCTTCACTGCACTACTCAATGGGAGCTGCTCAAGATAAGCCCCTCCTGTCCCAGTCCTGATCCCCACCCTAAACCCAGAGCCCCCTCCTACACCCAAAGCTCTCCTTCTCAGCCCTACCCCAGAGCCCACACTCCAGCCAAATTATGTTGGGTTGCAAGCATCAGCAATTTTCTTTAACTGGGTCATGAGAAAAAAAGTTTGAAAACCCCTGCACTATTGGCTGCAAAACAGAGCATTGCCAAGGTTATTCCTTAACCATCTCCTTAAAATAAAAAGGTCAAATAAATGTTAAATAAAATGATGCTTTAGAAATAGCTCCTCATTACTGTACATATTTGGCTTTCTGTGTCCTCTCAGTCACATCTTCTTAGGTTTACTGTCTATAACCCTGCAGAGCCAATACAGAGGCAGGAAAAACAAGCTGTATTTTATTTCTGTCTAATGTATCATCAACACAATTTCCACCTAACGTGTGATCCCCAAAGCACTGCAGGCCAGATCTTCAGCAATCATAAACCAGCAGAAGCTCCATGGACTTCAATAGAACGATGTTGATTTATGACTGCTAATGGCGAGATTAATACACAAATTGAACCTCTCTAATCCGGGAGCCTTAAGACCTGAGCGGTGCCAAACCAAAGAATTTGCCGGACCACGGAAGTTTAATATTGTCTAGCAGCATTGCCGATACTTCCACTGCTTACTGGGATGTTAGAAAACATTTAGGAGGAAATCAGAGCTAAATAACAGCACAGAACACTGAGAGCCAAGACTGGGACTACAGAAACTTGGCCACACCTACGCTAAGTGGACATCCAGCTATCCAAAATCATTCTGGACACAGATGTTGCTGGACCAGAGAGATTCAATCTGTATAAGAAAACAGTTATATTTTTCTATTCCAAGTTGAGCCTTCAGTACTCACAGAGGTAAAAATGCTTTGACTTCAAAACAGCAAATCTGATATAGAGTTTGAATCCTTTGAGGGAGATTAAATATGGGGAAACCAACATCTTGCTTTTACTCTTATTTTCGGATCCACTATGCATTTTAATGCTTTTAAACAAACAGAATTCTAGGGCCATACTCTTTGCCAATGCATATGGATGAACCACAATTGAAGTCATTGGACTTGCCCTTTACCCAAGCAGATTATTTGACCCTCAAAGCTCCATTTCACTGTCCTGCGTAGATAATTTTAATTACATTTCATGGAGTTTCCTGCAAGCTTTTTAAAAATACATCTACAAAAGAATGTCACACAAACCAGGAAACATGAACATTAATGCCCAGCCTGCGTGGTTTATTATTATCCCTTATTTCCGAGACTGAAAACAATGTTCTGTCTATGCAGCTTAATTCCGACACATCTCATTAGAGGCACAGTAAAATGCAGTAGTAGAATGCCCTTTTCCCCTGAAGATTCACCCTACAAGTCAGACAGTGCTTAAGCAACTAGCCCTGCAATGCAGCACCAGCTGCACAACTAATCGGCTCTGAGCATTAATCCCCAAAGTACTACCCTGACTGCATCAAGCCAGACGTCCCTTTCGTACTGATTGCAAGGAATGATGCTGCATATTTATATGCCTCCACAGAGGGCACATCCAACAGAGCAGATTCCATCAGAATTTTGTGTACAAATAGTTGGAAGCCCAGGGCAGACTCCAAAGACACGAGGTGTTAGATACGTTTTTAGAACAATTTTTCTCCCTTCTGAGGTTCCTGTCCTGCTCGTGTTTTTTTGTATGGCCTCTCTGTGTGGGCGCTGTCTGCTCAAGACAGGACTCATTAAGGAGTCTGCCCTGCTAGGTCATTAGTAGGGATGCAACAGTATAGTTGATTAGCCAATTAACCAATAAGCAAAAGCTTATAGGATAATGTTATAGACTACATGCATTCCCTCCCTCCCCTGCCAGTAAATTTTTTAGCAGTGTGGCCAGCCGTCCGGCTCAGTCCTGGCTCACGCCAGGTCTGGGACCTGCCCCTGCTACAGCTCTGCATTTAAAGTGTATTAGGGGGCAGGCAGCCCAGCTCAGTTCTAGCTGGTGTCAGGTTTGGGAACTCAGACTTCCCCTGGACAGGGGCTGCTGCTACCCTACGCTGCTGCCTCTGTATCAGAGGCAGCAGCACAGGGTGACAGGCAGCCAGTCTGTGAGGGAAGCTGAATTTTAAACTTGCCCCCCTACAGATCAGTTCTTGCCTGGCACCCCATCCTGCTGCCTCTGATACAGAGGCAGCAGTGCGGCATGCAGGAGGCTCCTCAGGAGTGGGGCTGGAGCACACTGGCTGCCAGCCTTGCCCCCAGGGATTATAGAATAGTCGAGTAACCAATAAGAATTCATGAGGGTAATCGACTATTCAATTAACCAATATTTAACATCCATAGTCATTATCCCTGACCCAGATTGGATCCCTGCCCATTTCCAATGTTATTTCCCACCCCAGCCCCCGCCTGAGTACAATCAATGCCCATCCCCATTCCTCCGAAAAAAAGGATCAAAGAAGATTAAAACAGATGTAAAGGGACCTTAAGATATAATTTTTGATCCTCATTCAATAAAAGGATTCTGTATGGCTAATGAAGGGGAAATGGGTTATCATCCAATCTCTTCCATTTAAAACTATGTGTCAAGGCAATAATAAAAGCAACACTGCATCAAATTCTGAGCTGGTTTAATCTGGCAGTCTGTAGCATGTAAAACATCATAGACTCATAGGGCTGGAAGAGACCTCAGGACCAACCCCAACTAACTCATCCCAGCCAGTGCTTTGTCAAGCTGAGACTTAAAATACTGAGGGATGGAGAGTCCACCCCCACTGTAGGGAACCCATTCCAGCGCTTCACCACCTCCTAGTGAACTCATTTGTCCTAATATCCAATCTAGACCTCCCCCATTGCAACTTGAGACCATTGCTCCTTGTTCTGCCATCCGTCACCACTGAGAACAGCCTCTCTTCAAGCTCTTTGGAGCTCCCCTTCAGGTAGTTGAAGGCTGCTATCAAATCCCCACTCACTCTTCTGTAGCCCAACTCCCTCAGCCTCTCATCATAAGTCATGTGCTCCTGCCCCCTAATCATTTTAGTTGCCCTCCGCTGGACCCTCTCCATTGCATCCATGTCCTTTCTATAGCGGGGGCCCAGAACCTGTATGCAATACTCCAGATTTGGCCTCACTAGTGCTGAGTGCAGGGAAATAAGAACTTTCCTAGATCTGCTGGCAATGCTCCTACTAATGTACCTCAATGTGCCATTAGCCTTCTTGGCTACAAGGGCACCCTGTTGGCTCATATCCAGCTTCTCATCCACTGTAATCCCCTGGCCCTTTTCTACCTAATTGCTGCTTAGCCAGTCAGTCCCCAGCCTGTAGCAATGCTAGAGATTTTTCTGTCCCAAGTGCAGGTCTCTGCACTTGTCCTTGTCCATGTCACTAGCTTCCCACACTGTCAATTGATCCTGAAGAGAACCACGACCAGTATGGAAAATGGCACGAAATACATGCAAACACACATGCACCTCACTACTCTAAGCAACTCTGCATGCATCTCAAGAAGAACCTTTTCCTCCATACACCCAGGGACATACCATAAAAAAAATGAGGAAGAGCTACGAAAGGACCTGTGAAAGAATTGGGTTTGTTTAGTGTGGTAAAGAGAAGCCTGAGAGGAGACATAAAAGCTTTCAAGTACCTATCAGGGTGTTACATGGAGGAAGGAAAAAAATTATTGTCCTTAACTTTTGATGATAGGACAAGAAGCAATGAGCTTAAATTGCAGCATGGAAGGTTTAGGTTGGACATTAGGAAAAACTTCCTGTCAGGGTGGCTAAACACTGGAACAAATTGCCTAGGGAGGTTGTGGAATCTCCATCACTGGAGATAATTAGGAGCAGGTTAGACAGACACCTGTCAGGGATGGTCTAGATACTGCTTGGTCTTGCCAGGAGGGCAGGGGACAGGACTTGGTGACCTATCAAGGTCTCTTCCATGACTCTATGAAAGCTCAAAGGTGTGGAGGGAAGGGAAGGGGGGAGTAATAGATGATGATGGAGATGCAACTAGAACAATGAGAGAACACGGAATATACCTATAGGAAACGTTAGTGAAAACTGACAGGAAAATAAAAGAATGAGGAACTGACATGACAGTCAACTAAAATATCAATATATATTTAAATAAAAAGGGGGAGGGGGATTGTACCAAGAGAATAGCTAGGTAAAAACAGTTTCTCCTGTCTTGTTTATCTTAACATCACAACTGACCATCGGTGAGCATGGGCACCATTGCAATGGGTTCAGCACTGACATTATGCCGTAACTGTGGTTGGACCTGCCCCTTTTCTAGAATCGAGTATAACACATCATTGCACTAATGAAATCAGTCTCGATGTCAGCGTGGTATAGGCAGCAAAAGCAAAAACTGCTGTTCTTTATTAATCCTAGAATCCTAGAATCCTAGGGCTGGAAGAGTCCTCAGGAGATCACTGAGTCCAGCTTTCTCCTGAAAGCAGGACCAATCCAAATAAATCATCCCAGCCAGGGCTATGTGAAACCGGGACTTAAAAACCTCTAGGGATGGAGATTCTACCAGCTCCCTAGGGAACCCATCCCAGTGCTTCACCACCCTCCTAGGGAAATAGTTTTTCCTAATATCCAACCTCGACCTCCCACGCTGCAACTTGAGACCATTGCTCCTTGTTCTGTCATCTGTCACTACGGAGGCTAGCCTCTCTCCATCCTCTTTAAAAAAAACCTTCGGGTAGTTGAAGACTGCTATCAAATCCCTCTTCACTTGTCTCTTCTGCAGATTAAATAAGACCAATTCCTTCAGCATCTCCTCTTAAATCATGTGTTCCAGCCTTTTAATCATTTTCATTGCTCTCCACTGGACTCTTTCCAATTTATCCATATATTTTCTGCAGTGGGGAGCCCAAAACCGAGTGCAAATACTCCAGATGTGACCTCACCAGTGCTGAATAGAGGGGAAATAATAATTTCCCTCGACCTGCTGGCAACGCTCCTACTAATGCACCCCAATATGCTGTTAGCCTCCGTGGCTACAAGGGCACACTGTTGCCTCATATCCAGCTTGTCATCCACTGCAACTTTAGACTGTTGTTCATCATTCTGTCATCTCTCACCACTGAGAACAGCCTCTCCCCAGCCTCTCTGGAACCTCCGTTTAGGTAAGTTGAAGGCTGCTCTCAAATCCCCCCTCACTCCTCTCTTCTGTAGACTAAATATGCCCAAATCCTTCAGCTTCTGCTCATATGTCATGTGCTCCAGCCCTCTAATCATTTTCCCTGCCCTCTGCTGCACTGTCTCCAATTTGTCTTCAATTGTTTCTATAAGCGTAAGAACATAAGAACGTAAGCATAAATTATGTGGAAGCAGGAGACTGAAGTTAGTTTTATCAACACTTTAGACAGAACGGTGCTTGAAATCTGCACCACACAGACCATGCAGTGGCATGAATCAGTCTCGAGGAATGAAATGTCACCTGTTTCTTCCCCCCACCTTGCTAAAATACACACTGGTTCTGACTGAAACTGATTTCTGTAAAGTAATGAATCTACTTAGTGCCAAGTGAAAATGACTTTCTGAAAATAGTTGTCAGGTTTCCTTGGCTCAGAGATAATGATATATCATGCTCACTTTCCAGACCCTTTGTGTGGCTGCCTGCAGATTGTGTTTCCAAAGATTGGAAGAGGTTCATTCACACAATCTGATTTGCACCATTGTGGCATGGTACCTTCATTTTGTGCGCATCAATAAACAATTCCTCGCATTTGACAGTTATTTTGCACAAATCTGCTATATATTTGACAGAGTGTGTGTGTGTGTTTGTGTGTGTGCCTCTGTCTGTGACTCAAGAACTCCCCGTAAACAATAAGCCCTGGTCCTCGCTAGGGAGTTATTTTGAGATAACCCCCCTTATTTTGAAATAATAAGCAGAGCATCCAGGTTACCAAGCCCATTATTTCAAAACTACAGGCTGTTTATTTCCTCAGGGAATAAAGCTTATTTCGAAATAGCATTAGTGTGGACTCTCTGCTGCTGCTATTTTGAAATAACTACTCCCCAGACTAATTTGAAGTAATTACTCCCCAGTCGATCCTGGGGCTCTAAGTTGAGGTAGTCCACATTAACAGAGCCTGCCTTGGACTAATTTTGAGGCTTCCCTGTAGCGTGAACATGCAATTTCAATTTTGTTATTTCAGGAGTTATTAAATCAATTTTAGTTATTTCAAAATAGTTTCCTAGTGCAGACATGCCCTAAGAGTTATTACCATCACATTTGGTAGGCAGCTTCCTCTTAAGACAACTTAAAGCCAGGTCAGGGTTTGGTTGAGCCAGGACAATGGGATGTGTCTGGAATGTGATCAAACAGAAAGGGAGGGCTCTGATAGCAGAGACAGTAACACCCCAGAATGACCACAGGGGGGCAGCAAGCACTCCAGCCCTGGACAGCAGTCACGGGTTGGGCAGCGCAGCCTCTGCTGCTCTGACCTGCCCTGGGGTTGGGGAACAGCTGCCGGCCAGGCAAGAGTGGCCCCTGTGATCCTAGGTTCGCCCAAGGGAGCAGCCACCAGCTGGGCAGCCAGTCTCCTGCCGCCTGGGATGGTCCCGGGGAGCAATCACCAAATGCCCTCACCCCCTGCTTTGACTCCAGCACCCTCCACACCCTGCCCTGACTCCTGCACCCCACATTCTCTCTTGAGCCCCCCTACACCTTCCAAAGTCCTGCCCTGACTTCTGCACCTCCATCATCCCCACCCCCTACCCTAAGACTCCCCCCCTGCTCTAAGGCCCCCTCCCCATTCAACCTCCTGCCCTGACTCCTGCACCCCTAACATTTCTGCCCTGAGCCCCATGCCCTGACTCCTGATTCCTCCACCCCCTGCCTTGAGTCCCTTCTCACTTCCCAGCCCTGACTCCTGTGCTCCCCCTCCACCACACTCCCAGCCCTCTGCCCTGAACACCGGGTAAATCTTGTAGTGGAATAACAATAAATAAATCAAGACCTTGCATTTCTGTAGTGTCTGACCTGCAATGTGCTTTACAAACACAGATAATCTAACCTCAGAACAACTCTGAGAGGAAAATGCCCTTATTACCATTTTACAGACAAGAAACCAATGCACAGAGAGATTTAAATGACTTGCTCAAGGTCACACAAGGAGTCAGTGGCAGAGTCAGAAACAGAATCCAGAACTTCTGGTTCAGTGTCAACTTTTTTCCAAGATGGCAGGGGGAGGGACACCTGATATAGGGTAGCCATGTCTCATTTCATGCCAGATCATTTGCATGTGCTGTCAGCCCTACAGTTTTCAAAGGCGTGCCAAATTTTTATGAAGTATGGGTTCATTAAAAAAAATGTGTTCTTTTGGCACTGAAGGATCGACACAAAACAAAACAAAAAATCACTGCATTCCCAATTCTGCAGTGTTTCAGGAAAAACCTCCCAGGGACTTCCTATGTATCCTGACTCCCCTAACCTTGTGAAGCGAGTGTTGAAAAAAGGTCATGCTTCCTTTGACAGTCCATCTGATTCTGGCTCAGAACCTTTGCAGAGAGACTGTTCGGCTTGCAGCGGCTCCACTTCTGAATGCTAAATAAGCTCCCAGACTACCTCCTTGCTCTCAACGGAGCTTAAAAAGAAATCTCAGACAGTGCACCGAGATGTTGGCATGGCAACGTGGAAGAGAAAAATCTGCACCCTCTGGCATTCTTAGAGGCAACAGCAGCTTGTTTATATGACTTGTTATTTTTCAAATGACTTGATGTCAGCTCTCTTTGCTTGGGGATAGTGGGGAGCATATCTTTGCATTAATCTGTGCATGGTACCTGCATTTAACCAGACATACATCTGGGGTGGGGCCAAGGAAGCATGTGCAGCCAGTGGTGCCGGAGAGAGGCTAGTCTAACTCACAATGCCTGCCTTTGGACTTGTGATTGTGGTTAGTAATGAACGAATAGCGTGTCAAATCTCAACCCCCTCCAGACGTTAGTTTCCATAAAAGGAAAACGAGAGAAAGTGATTCGAAATGAACATATTGGTGACTTGGTTAATGACTGGGATGGTGGTAAACACTGGCAGAGCCTCCCCGCACCAGGATCCTCGGGGAACACAAAGCTCTTAACTGCCCATGGCTGCTAGAAAAGGACACAAAGGCATTAAAATGAGACAAGCAATAAATACCAAATCCTCTTGGGGCCCAGTCAGGAGTTACTCCTGGGATGAATTTGCCTGCTTCTTCAGAAGGAGATATAAAGAAAAACCTGCAAAAATTCACCCGCCTAGCCATTTTAACTCAAACTCTAACAAGCACTTCCAGAACCACTGCAAAGCATACCTTTAGGTTTGCTAACTGACTGTTAACCAAATCCTCCGGCCGCCGACCTGCACTTGAATGACAGATTATACCCTCACATGGCCCAAGATGATAATGCAGCTTAATGATAATCTAAAGATCCCTCCCTGCTGAATTCTGTGATATAGCCCGGCATTTTTGCCATGCTGCCAAGCAAACAGGTTTTGTTCTGCTTGAATGAGAGACACAAAAGAGAAACTGCCCTTGATAGAGCAGGCACAAGGGTGTGTCATGAAGGCTATATCTGCTTTGTGAGCCAGCTGTGTCGTTTAGAGCCACCGGCAGCCATCAGTTGAACTACATCTGATAAAAAACTGACAAGGAGCTCCAGCCTCAGCTTCTCTCAACGGCACACTGCGAATGCTAAATCAGCTAGAATGGCCATAATAAAAAGGGTCACATGTCATTTTGTTCCCCATCAACTTATGCGCATGGCCCCTGATTCAGGAAGGGCACTTCAAGCACCTGCTTAACTTTGACGCCAATGGGACTTGAAAACATAGTTAATGTTAAGCATATGCTTATGTGTCCTTCCAGAATAGGGTTGCTTTCCAGAACCAGGGCCGCACCTGGTTTACATAGTTCCTTTTTCTAATTGCTGGCCTCCTTGTGCCCTTTCCCCTCCTGTTCTTGTGTCTCCTACTCTAACTTAGGGCATGTCTACACAGCAGGGCTAAAGTCAAAATAATCTACGCAACTTGAGCTACGTCAATTGCATAGCTTAAGTCAAAATAGTGTATTTCGGCTTTTGGCGCTGTCTACACAGTCCGAGTTAGAGCACTCTGCCTCCAACCTCCTTTGCCCCTCATAAAATGAGGATTACGGGAGTCGGAGTAAGAAGTCCTCTGGCTCGACATTATATCGAAATAACGCCTTGCTGGGTAGACACAGTTATTCCAAAATAACGCTGCTGTGTAGACAGAGCCATAGACTGCCAGTGCTTCAGGGAGGGAGACAGTATTTTCCTATGTGTTTTATGATGCACAGCACAAAGGGGATCTCTAACTAGCCCAGCTGCACTAGGGCCTGGGTGCTGCTATGATGTAACTTAAAAAAAAATTATGACCTTCTCAGCCTTCTTTATGCAAGTGAAGAATCAGGTGGCATGCAGGAGATGCTGAGTCAGAGCATCATCAGCTCTCCTGCTCCAGGGTCATTTGCTCTCAGGTGATGAGTGGAGGGGTTTGAGAAGGGAGACAGGTGCAGCCTTTAATAGTACCAATGTTCTTGGCATCACACAAGCTCACAAAGGAGCATGCTCTTGGCCTCAGAGGATGAGCAAGACAGTTGCAGGAGACTGAGACATGCCTCTTGTGGAGGGGCAGTGTGACCCAGCATATGGGCCGCTGGGAGTCTGGAAGCTATTTCTGGCCTAGCCACTGTTCTGCTGTTCGGCCCTGGGCAAGTCACTTCATCTCTCTGTGTTGCAATTTTCCCTTCCTCTCTTTGTGGGGCTTGTCTATCCAGATTACAGTCTTTAGGGCAGGAACTGTCTGTTACCATGTGTTTGTTCAGCCTCTAACACAATGAACCCTGATTTTTATTAAAGCCTGAAGACACTACTGTAATATTAATCATACTCCTTCTTACACTCTAGTAATGGAGGAAACAGATTGGCCCTTTACAAATGATGAGTGAGAGTCTCAAAACTCCAACTGGGCCAGCTACGAAGGTGGGACAGAGACAGTAATGCTGGAACACAAAGTTCTGTCCGAAGATGGAGACAGGGATTATCAGAAATATATAAATCAGCCCACAACGGTGACTATAGGCAGGGTCTGCCTCTTTGTTGAGTACACTGTAATTGACAGGTTATTCCTCCTTTACAGGAGAAGTGAAGGATGAAGCACAGATTTAAAAGCAGCAGTGATCTGTCGATTTCATGTCCTCCCAGTCGAAGCTGCCTATGCAATCATAATAAGAGAAATTTTAAAAAGCCAGTTTCTGGGAGTACAGGTGTTAGGATACATCATGCATTAATAACGTGGTTGGAATGATAGGTTGTCAACGTCTTTTTATGTGTATATACACACAGATCCCACCCGTGCTATTCCAGTTGTTACATCAAAGGTTTCTCCAATGCCATTATTGATGATGTTGTCTGGGAACATCAACTGTAACACGCTAGCCTTCGGGTTGCCATGACTACGCAGTTAGTGATATTCTGCTCGCATCTCTACCCTTAAAGAATCTTAGCTATTTATGTCTGGTTCTCTTATAACATTATAAGAAATGTGCCTCAGTGAAACTTCCATGGAGCTATTGCACGAAGGCTGGTTCGGGAAGGGCTTGTCAAAAGTGCCTTTGAGTGACTGGAAGGACAGACTGGAATTTTCGAAGGAGTTTTATGGCGCTAGATGAGTGACAGGTGAATTTCAATGCCGAACTCCGTAGCATCTTTGAAACCCCAGCCACATAAATATTTGTGCTCCTAAGTCACTTAGGAGCTTTGGAAACCAGGGGCGTGGCCATGGGTGGGCCTGAGTGAGCCAAGGCATCCAGGCCCACCTAAAGCCCCCAAATCCACAGCTGGCCGCATTGCTCTCAGGGTTAGCAGAGCACAACCAGCAGCATGTGTGTTGCTCGGTCTCGCAGCTGCTGCTCCAGAGACTTTCACCCTAGCTGTGCAGGGGTGCTGCTGTCAGGGTGTCCCCCTGCCTCTGCACCCCATCTCTGACAAGGGGAGAGGGTACAGACACAGCCGCTGAGGAGGACTCTGAGCTGGGTGAGTGCCTGCCTGCCTTGCTTGATTTACATTCGCTCTCTAGTCTAACAATGAGGAGTCCTGTGGCACTTCAGAAACTGACAGATTTAGTGGGGCATAGGCCTTCGTGGGTAAAACCCATTAATCTCTCTGTCCTGTCTGTCTCCTCCACCCCACAGACACTTTCCCCCCAACACAGTGTCCTCTCCCTCTGTCACACACACAAAATATTGTCCTATCTGTGTCACACACACAATCCTATCTCACTCTCTCTCTCACACACACACACACACATGGAACAGCTACACTGCGGCGCTATTTCGGGATACTTCCGAAATAGCTATTCCGCGTCTTGACAGCACATCCGTTATTTGAAATATCTTTCAAAATAACAGGCACACTATTCTGATGTCCCTCTAAACCTCATTCATGAGGATTAAGATACATTTTGGAATAGAAGTTTATTTCAAAATTTGGAGCTGTGTAGACAACGCCAAATTACGAAACAAGCTATTTCGAAATTAACTCAAAATAAGCTATGCAATCTGAAGAAGTAGGTTGTACCCATGAAAGCTCATGATCCCATCTACATGTTTTGTAAGTCTTTAAAGCACTACCAGACTATTCGTTGTTGTTTTTTTAAGTTTTTCCTTTTACATACTAACTCGGCTACCCCTCTGAAGAGTCTAGGTAATGTTATTCTTTTAAAGTGTGCTATTTTAGTGTTTTTCACTGGTCTATACATTTCACTTGTTTATTTCTCTTATATGTTTAATGTAATTCTTTGAGTGGTGAGTTCTAAAATGCCCCACCTGTCCTGGCTGGAGTAATTATCCCTCATCTGCACGTACCTTGGTGCACATAC
>JANRFK010006693.1:7747899-7761085 GCA_030068395.1 Apalone spinifera
CCCCGCAAGGTTTCTGCGCAATCACAGGCTCCCAGCACCAATCGTGGCCCTGCCTCCCAGCCTGGGAGTCCCAGCTGGGAGGCAGGGTTGTGATCGCCGTTCTGAGTGCCCCAGTTCCTTTTTTTTTTTTCTCGACCAAAAAAATACCGCTTGTCCGGTACTTTTAGGGAAACTATCTGGCAACCCTATTGGTAAGTAGCCCCCCTGCTCAAATGCCTTCCCCCGCTCCCAGTCCTTAGCCACAGTGAAGGATCCAGGCTACACTGGGTAAATCTTCTGGTTAGATATGTAATGAAACAAGCGATTAACTGAGTCATTATACATAATGACACATTCAAACTTCTTATGAGAAAAGATTTTACAATGATTCCAGCTATTTTTACCTCCAATTATAAAAATTGGACAGGTTAGTCATCACAACACTGAATTTTAAAAAAGAGAAATTCAATAGCACATACATTTTAAACATACCAAACAAGGGTCTGCTGACATGTTTGTAGTTATACTTTCAGGACAGGTATTTTTCATTTTTGTCCTGTATTTCTAGACTACACCACCAGCAGTGTTTCTTCTGGTTTATGTTACAGTGGTTGCTCCCAGGTAAAAGCTCTATAAATTTGAAGCCCCAGTTTGGTTTAATTAAGGAGTTTTGTTGGGAGGTCAGAATTCACTTCCCTGCTCTGGCATAGATTTCCTGTATGACCTGGGGCAAGTCACTTAGGGTACATCTACACTGCATAGCTATAACTACCCTGTGTCTACACAAGCCGCCCGTTATTTCAAAATATTTTTCGAAATAACTTTGATTCCTTGTGCGCTTCCTCCTCAGATGTTTAAATCCAGACCCAACTTTAGGTTCTTAGAAGAGTATTGTATTTTAGGTTGTTATTAATTATTTGTATTATAGTAGCACCTAGAAGTCCTGACTGAGTTCAGGGCTCCATTGCGCTACAAATGGTCGAGACACATAATAACAAACAGTGACTGACTCAGAGAGCTTGCAACGTAAATTTAAGATAAGAGAAAGCGTGGGAGGGCAAACAGAGGTGTAGAGAGGTACAGCAGCCCATCCAACCTCGCACAGTGGCAGAAAGAGGAATTGAATCCAAGTCTCTCTACCCCTAGTCTAACGCCCAGGCCAATGAATTATACTGCTTCACCTTCAAATGTCTGATTGGCCAACTCTTTGCCTCAGAAAAATCACCTAAATGTTGAAATAATGTGCTATTTCGAGCCATCCCTTAATTCTTGGGCAATGAGGTTTACCGGGATGGCAAAATAGCACGGCCGTTATTTCGCAGGGTAGCTATAGCCATGCAGTGTAGATGTACCCTAAGTGACTTGCCCCAGGTCATACAGGAAATCTATGGCAAAGCAGGGAAGTGAATTCTGACCTCCCAACAAAACATAAGACCGAGGGAGCCTTTGAAAACAGCCTCTGAATAGATATAATGTTGTTATAAGGGGCTGGTGATTAATTGTTCTCCATGTTCACCAAGGGCAGGACATAAATTACTCAGTTTAACTTGCAGCAAGATAGATTTAGGTTAGATATTAGAAAAACTATCCTACTATAAGGCTGGCTTAGCACTGAATTAGGCTTTCAAAGGAGGCTGTGGAATTCCGCCATTAAAGGTTTTTAAGAGCAGGTTAGATAAACACCTGTCAGGGATCATCTTCCTGCCTCAGTACATGGGGCTGACGTAGACATTTTGAAGTCCCTTCCAGCCTTACATTTTTATAATTCTATGTCTCCGGATGGCTCTGTAACCACTGGACCATCCTTCCTCTCCTACTTAGAAAGTGCCTAGCATACAATATAATAATACATAATGAGCTGAGAACATGGCTATTTGTGGTTCAGTATAGAAAGAAGTTGTAGGATTGGGAAGGAAAAGGGATTGTTCTACCCAAAGGACAACCGAGAACATGCCTGCACTAGTGCTCAAACATCAGGTTTCCTTTATTTCTGGGCTCTTGAATTGTTGCTATCCACAAGAATAATCTTTCAACATTACATAGACCTGTCATTTCCAGCACATTCTTACAAAACTACATTCAGGGCCACAGATTTAAAACTGTCCAATTGCTGAGAAATTAAGGGTGGCATAAAGTACTGCCAATGGCCAGTAAATAGTGCTAAAATAATTCTCCTTGCATGCATGTCTGTAAGAGAGAGAAATTCCCCTTGCATTGTGCTCTGGGGTCTTAAATTGAGAGTTTTGCAAAGAAAAGTTTGACCGTTACTTCTAAAATAAGAATCTCGTCTTTCATATTTCATTAATTTAGACATAAGCAGGTTTTTTTTCCCCATCAGGCCAGATCCTAAAGTTTTATTCAGTTTATACACTGATGAAGCTCCCAATGTTTGCAAAGGGAGATATGCCTATATAAGTCACAAAAACCTCACAGAAGGCCAGAATATGGCATATTTAGGGTATATTTACATTTGCACTTGATTGACAAAACTTTTGGTGTTCATAGGTGCTTAACACACCCTGCTCCCGTGAACAACGGAATTTTGCTGCAGCAAGCAAAAGTGTGAATGCTGTAAAATCCCCTTATAGGTGATGGATATATTTTGTTGGCAAAAGTGCAGACAAACAGCATTCACACAAGCTGACTTTTAGTGACAAAGCAGCGTCAGCTTTGTTAGCTTTGTTGCTAACATCTGCACAGTGTAGACCTACTCGTATGCATGGGAATAATGCCTTTCTCCAGGAGTGATCCCACGGATTTCAATGAGATACTACTCAGTGGAATATGGCAGAATCTGGGCCTGAGAAAAGACTTCGGGATTTGTCCTAGCAAAAGAAAAAGGGCTTTCCTTTTCTGATTGTGGTTTTCTTGCTTCATGATATCGCAACAGGCATGACTCTCATCTCCCCTCCCTCTGAATTTCCACCGAGCTCCTTGGGGAGCTGAATGTCACCAGTCAGAAACCAGGCTCAATATCAGATGTTATTTAAAGCTTACATTAGCATATTGCCAGCTGGCCTGAAGCAGGAACAGGGCCCCGCTGTGGGGAGCATGGTACCTAACAGATGAAGACATGGTCCTTGTCATATGGGGTTAGGACATAAGTCTCTTGTTTGCAGTGGAACCACTGAAAGGATAGCCCAGGAAGTACTTAAAAGCTGACACCAGGACTTTGCTCTCTGAGCGCTAGTACTGCACATGCGTGACAATGCAAGGTGCTCACCCGCACACCCAAGGACTTCAAAGCAAGACATTAAGGGGAAGGGGAGGGTGGGCCGGAGTCCGGCGTTATCACCTGCTGTTTCTCTGTCTCCTGTGGACAGCTCGCCATTGATCCCATTCTCTTTGGTTCTTGAGTATGTGCCCTGTTGCCCATATCCTGCTTCCTCGTCCTCTCTGTAGGGAAATCCATTGGCACTTCTGACCAGTCCGGCACCTGCACCAGCTTGCTCCTTAATTTCAGGAGAATGCGGGTGTGACGATGCCTCCGTTAGCTGACTTGAAGTCCAGTGCGGTGCCTTAGCTTCATCTTTCCTGTTATCGGCCATCTTCCCTTTTTGTCTTTCTCCTGTAATGACAGCAGGTAAGATCGATCAGCCGTGATCAGGGGACGGTTTCCCGGGCTCGCGCTTTACAACTCTAACACAGCACATGTGCATTTCCCAACCACATTGCCAAGGGATCCCAGATCACAGCCAGGAAAACGGTCTAAAAGCAAATCAAAGTTCACTCAGCACGAACTTTAAAAAAAAATCTTCACATTTATCAGACAGATTCAGATTGACTTCAATAGATTACACTGATTTCTGCCACTCCTTTCTTGATGGCAGATCTTTCAAGTTTTTGTTTCAGTGATTTTTTTTTTAGAAATTGGACACAAATAATGGCAAATGAATCATTCCTCATGGAAACGATGACATCACCTGGTGATGAAGGAGGAGAATGTGATAGTGACTCTTCAGCTACAGTTATTATTAATTATTAGTGGTAATGCAGTATCATCTAGCAGCTTCCATCATGAACCAAACAAAAAGATGCCCCCTAACGCCAAAGGGCTTATACTATACTGCTAGACATGATAGAAACAATATTTGTGAATATTCATTTGGATTCTGAACCTATGTTTGTTTTTACCACAGTTAGATCCCTTCTTAGTCACAATTTGCAAACATTCCCTCCCCCCCCCCCCCCCCCCCCTTTTTTTTTTTTTTTCACATAAATGTTTCGGGAATAGCTGCTCTTCATGCAGCCCAATTGGGAATAAAGGTATTTATGCATGAACACCAATAATATATCGCTATTTCTCATCTGCTATTCTCCTATTCAAAATGTGTCAGTTCATCCCATCTGGGAGTGGGAAAAGCACCATGGGACTTTGGCTTTGTCTCACTGCACAAAAAAGTGGGATTTTATATCGAGAGTTAGAGGTCTTAATGGACAATCCTAGTAGAGACAAGGCACTGTAGTTTTTACTGAGGAGGACATAGGGTTGACCTTGATTAATTAACTAGCTATGTAAAAGCTAAACATTACTTATACCTTGTTTCTTGGTTTAAAAAAAAAAGTGTTTCTAGCATCAGTTAAGAGAAAGACAGAGTTGGCCAATCACAAAGAGCAAACAGTCTAGGAAAGGAGTTTGTGAACAACTGAAAATTCCTTGTTAAAACTATTCTGTAGATAATTAGGATAAACAAATGCATTCACAGATATCAGGATCAGTTTGCACCTGGCTTGCAAATAGAGCAAAAGGCAAAATGTATCTGATAATGTATACACAACAAATCATTTCAATCACTATTCATACATTGGCACTCTGAGCTATTAATTTTTCTTTTAATGAAAAATCATGTTGAAATAAGAATATTTCTGTTCATTTACAATAAAAAAAAATCAGTCATTAGTTTTAAACCCCATATAAAAGTGACTAACGTGTATACTCACCTGCAGAAATGTAACACCGTACATTAGGTACTAGATAGCATATGTCAGCGGGGAACATTGATTCAGTAAAGACCTATAATATTTCCTCTTTGCTGTAGTGAAAATGGGAAGCTTAGCAAAATCACAAGGTGCATTTCAGATAAACAAAGGGACTTATGCAGCATAGTCAGCACAGAAATATGATATTGTTTTATATTAAATCGAACTTGCCCTATACCTTCTCACAGAGCCAATGCTAGGCCTAAGCGGACTAAGCATTCTAGGGAGCCCCCTATTTGCTTTGTATTATTATTATTTTCATAATAACTTGGCTGTTTCACTACTTTCTCCTCCTCCTTTATTCTCTATTGTAAGTCACACCAAATTAGGTTTCTCGTTGAAGAGATTTCAGCTCACACGACGAGTCCCACAAAGCCATGATGCAGTCATCGCAAGTTAAGCAGCACCCTGGAAAATGTTATTGGTGGCATTAACATAGAGAACATACAAGCAGGAGCCCTTCTGTATTTGAGGCAGCCTTCTGCTTTTAATTCTTTTCACGATATGAAATTAAAAACATTTTATGATCAAAGCTCTTTCCAGAAACATGAGCATATGAGGCAAATTCTTCCCTGTGGAGATAACACATTAACATGCGGCCAAAATCAATGGAGTTCAATAAGGAGGGTCATGTATCTGAGGGCAGCATGTAGCCTATTCTGTTAAAAAATACTAACTCAGCTGTGTTCCTTTATTAAAATGAACAAAAGCTAACAGAAATATTGACTCAAAGATTCCATCCATCCATCCATCCCTGGTACTTAGGGGACGATCCAAAGCCTTTTGGGGTTAATGAGAGTCTTTCCATTGAATTCAAAGAGCTTTGGATCTGACCTATGTATCACATTCTACTCCAAGAGGTTATTGTCTAGAAAAGCGAACATCCTATCAAGAATCATCACATCGAGAACAGTTTACACAATAGCAAATACAGGGGAAGAGTTTCTGACCATCATTTTAATAAAGGTAACGGTTACAGTCGCAATTCTAATGCTATTCTCTCTGAATGTCCTTTCCCCTTCAAGTTTTACACAGTTTTCATTCCCTTCAGTCTCTGTGGGAAGGGTATTTGCATTCTTCTCCGTGCTACAGAGAGTCCTCTATGAAAGTAACAGAAGTGCTTTCATCTTTACAAGTAAATACAGTGGGTGGGTTTCAATGGGAATTATCTGTATCTGGGGGCAGAACTTGGCTCAGTGTGCATAATAGATGGTTAGAGAGTGAAACATGGATGAATTCATTCTAGACTCTGTTATTCATAAAGTGCTCTTACAGTTTATAATGCTAGTAGAAACACTGGGAGTGAGTCACAATACTTCTTTGTATTCACTTCAGGGATGACTACAACCCTCAATGTACAAAATGCAGCCCTTCTACAAATGGATAGACTCAGAGCACAGGAGGCATCTCGTCGTGCCCACGTGCACTTTTTATCGTGCTATGTTTTTGCTATTGAATTTATTTAATTCGATAGCAAATTAATTAATCAATGAGTTAATTCAATTAGTAACACAGGAAAAATGCAAAGTGGTTAATCACGATGGCAGTGTTTAAATAATTTTCTGTAAATATATGAAAAGAATAAAAGGGACCATCAATCATATAGTTAAAACACATCATTAGTAGAGATTTTAAAAGGCAGTTTGCCTTTTCCACAATAGTTTTCTGTTGCCTTTCTGAACGCCTATAAAAGCATGTGAAAATTACAAAAACAGACAGCGCATCTTCTTGAAATGTCATTTCCATGGTTAAAATGAATTGTGACATTTATCACCCCTCACTCTTGTCTGATTCCCATGTTAGCTAATTAGGAAGTACAATCTTAAGGGCATGTTCTCTCCCTTCTTTGTGCAAGTTCCCAGGTCTGGCCGGGGTGGGAGGGGAGACTCAGAGGCTTCCCACCAGTGCTCCCTGGGCCCGGCGATGCGGGGAGGGTCCAGGGCTGTGTTGCCCAGTCCTGATGGTGCCCTAGGGGAGGAATGTGGTAGTGGGGCCAGTGGGGTTTCCACACACACACACACACCCCCTCCTGGGCAAGCACAGGGGGCAAAGGCCAGAGGTGAAGGGTTTTGGGCATGGGGGCCACTTACCTGGGCCGGTGGTCAGCAAGATGATGAGCCCCATCCTCGGCTGGCCATTCCCTCCCTGATATGGCTGCCCCCAGTAGTATCACTGCAGTGTAACTGTCCCCGCCCCTCGCTACCCCCAGAGGTGACTATTGCGTCCCTCTGGTCAGTCCCCTCCCTTGTCATGTTACAGAAAACAATCAGATTCCAGGCACCTCCCATTCTCCTGCCACAACCAAATCCTGGCCTTGCTTTAAGTTAGGAGAAGAGGAATCTGCATACCAAATTTGAGGGTCCTAGCTGTTACTATTTAGGAGGAAAAACTACAACCCATCCTCGCTGTAAGTCCAAGATATGTTCCAAAAAATTTGGACTTATAGTGAAACAACTTAAAGCAGGGAATTTTTTTTCCCCACAGCTGACTTCCAGTTGCACAATTTTTTTTTGTGCGCGACTTAACAGTGGGGAATGGGAGGACTTATAACACATCAGTTCCTACGAATGTTGACTTTAGTGCGGAACAGATGTATACCAGGGCGACATAATGGGGACGCCCTGTATTTCCCTAGGAGGGTGGTGAAGCACTGGGATGGGTTCCCTAGGGAGGGGATGGGATCTCTATCCCTAAAGGTTTTTAAGTCCCGGCTTGGCAAAGCCCTGGCTGGGATGATTTAGTTGGGGTTGGTCCTGCTTTGGGCAGGGGGGCTTTATGATTCCATGAATGTAGTGATAGTGGAAGAGTCTGGATTGACAGAATTAGCTATGCAAGCCCTCTGCTTACCTCCAGAATAGCCATTCGGGAGAGGACTCAGTGGTGAAGTGGCTATGACAGTGGACTGAGACACAAGAGAGCTCAGTTCACATACCTGCTCAGTCACATTCCCCGTCTAACCTGGGACCAAGCACTTTATTGCTCTGTGTCTCCATTCTTAGAATGGAGGTAATTTCATGCCCTTTCTCTCTCTTGTCTATTTAAAAGGTAAGCTCTTGAGGGCAAGGATTTTCTTGTGCGAGGTGTAAGTACAGCACTTAGCCCAGTGGGGCACTACTATATTACATCTATATAACCTGGAATAGGTACAGCCCTATCAAAACATTGCTCTGAACCCAGGGCATGACAAATCTTTCACAATTCAAGGTAATGAAACCACACTGCGCAGAGCCAGAAATAACTCTGGGGTTAATTCTTTTTTATGTTAATTCTCCTGCAATGTGCTCTGTGATCACATTTCTAAAAAATTGTTTCCAATATGAGATTTCTCAAAGCACACAGAATTGGCCCAACACTGCTCATGATCTGGAAGAAGCAAGTTAATTAACAAAATTACAAGTTGATTGTAAAGTTAGAGGACATCTTGACTCTATGAAGAAATATGTTTCAGGGTAGAATTATTCATTGCTCAGTCATAATCATCTCAAGTGTCACAGGGAACAAACTAGTCACATACACCGTACTTTTTTCTCCTCACTGTTCAAACTGCTAATTTGCAATTAGTTCTCTATTTCTTTACAATAACTGCAAGATTATGCACCTAAATATAATTTCTTATCTGTAAACCCTGCACAGAATGTTTATGTTAGTCACATTTATGATAATTTCTTTGAGAGTTTTGTCCAAATAAATTGTAAACATTAGCCAATTGCTGTGTATTTCTCATAGACTATTTTGCGTTTCAAATATTCTCTATTTTCACTGTTCCTCTGTCTACAAAATAGATGGAGAAACCCCATAAAGGTGCTTGAATTATTGGCTGAAGAAAAGAACTTCACCATGAGTATTTACGGCTACCTGTAACCTTACCAGAGCTGAAAACCAAGAATGGCTTAATTCTCCCAGGTGGTTTATGAGACCTATAAATTGGCAGTGCAGTGAGCAATTAGGAAGTCAAGCAAATTGCTGCTCATTTTCTAGTATCCCCTTAGTGCATCTTAAGCTTTAAAACCTTCCCTAAGTTTGCTATCTTCTGGTCTAGAAAGCAGTGCATGAAGAGAGGAAGATGCAGGGAGGGGTGTCACATACATCTTTCTAGCTATGTGGTCTGCATATCCATGGACTAGGGGTGTGGGAATTGTTATACTCTTCTGGCTTGGAGTCAGGCTTTCACCTTTTAAAAAGAAAGAAATAGTTAATATAAGCCCAGGGAAAACCAATCACACTGCTTAAAAAAAAGTCTGATTAAATGGGTTTTGGACATACCAGTTCACTCTTGGTTGATCTTTTGCTGAGCTGGAGAATTTAATTACTGTGCAGTATGTTTGCTCTACATCCCATAATCTACTGTTTTCCATGTGCTTAGTTAGAAACAATCAGAGCTCTTCTTTTAGCCTAGATATTCTGCCTTTCCATCAAGTACAAAGGGATGAATCCAAAGTCCACTGAAGCCCAAATTAAGATTCTTACTGAGCATTGGGTGAGGCCCAAACTGAGTCTACAGACAAGAACAACAATGGAAACCAGTAAACCAAAAATTATAATCTAGGCAAAGTGTCAAAAATTCCTCCTGAATCACAAAATTAAAGGCACAAAATTGGAGACCTTATTTGATTTTTCCCATTACAGAAGATCCTTCAAATCTAAGGACTAGGGGTTACTAAATGAAATTAATAAGTAGCAGGTTTAAAACAAACAAAAGGAAGTTTTTCTTCACGCAGCAAGCAGTCAACCTGTGGAACTCTTTGCCAGAGGATGTTGTGAAGACCAGGACTTTATCAGGGTTCAAACAAGAGCTACATACATTCATGGAGGTTAGATTCATCAATACTTGTGAGTCAGGATGGGTAGGAATGGTGTCCCTAGCCTCTGTTTGTCAGAGGCTGGAAACGGATGACAGGAGAGGGATCACTTGATGATCACCTGCTCTGTTCACTCCCTCTGGGCATCTGGCATTGGCCACTGTCAGAAGACAGGATACTGGGCTAGATAGACCTCTGGTCTGACCTAGTATGGCTGTTCTTATTACGAGGGGCCTTACTCTGATTTCACACTAGTTTTACAACACGGTAATTCCATTAACATCAGTGAACTTGCTATCGATTAACTTTGGTATAAAAGCAGAATCTGGCTCTTTGATTCTAGGATTCTGTGATTCACCATTTACACTGCCAGTAGTGCAAACGGGAATCAGAACTGCACGTATGCATGGCTTGCCTACTTATTGTTGATGGTGGAAATGTCAGGTGTAATGAGCACCTTCCATAAAGATTTGCTTGCTGAAAAAGGGGAGCCCATAAAAACTACAAATTCTAAGTGATTCAGGAATTATTAAAGTAAGAACTCCGGACAGGGAGTTGACATAGACTGATATTATCTGGAATATCCTTTCCAGATGATCTCTAAGGGTATGTCTACACTGCCACCCTAGTTCGAACTAGGGTGGCTAATGTAGGCATTCGAACTTGCAAATGAAGCCTGGGATATTTAAATCCCAGGCTTTATTTGCATGTTCCTGGGTGCCACCATTTTTAAATGCCCCATAGTTCGAACTCCGTCCTGCGGTTACACGCGGCACGGACTAGGTAGTTCGAATTAAAGCTCCTAATTCGAACTACCGTTACTCCTCCTGCAATTAAATATCCCAGGCTTCATTTGCAAGTTCGAATGCCTACATTAGCCACCCTAGTTCGAACTAGGGTGGCAGTGTAGACAGACCCTAAGAGTCAGTGCTTGGTGGTAACTGCAACCCTTCAATAGCAGCCTGACCCTCTTTTGAAATACCAGATGACTGCAACCAAACTGTTCTTCCCATATGATGGCAGTGGGCTGCCAGAGGCATCCAGTGAGGTCTGCAGAGAGGTCTTCACCCTTAACTTCACCCTTAACTGGTCTTCACCTGCAATGCATTTCTGGTCTTCTGAGGAAGCTTCTCAGCCCGTTGTACAACCTCATCCCGCTGCATAAAATCATCCTAAGCCAACAAAGTGAGATAACTGACCCTACAAAAAACCACAATGTAGCAGTTTCTCACCAGCAGATTCACCTGCCATCCAAATGGAAGAGGCTGAGGTTCCATAGAGGCTAACAGGGCCACATCTGTGCCCCATAAGAGAACGGCCAAATGATACCACGAAGACAGGGCGAGCGAAGCGTGAGGTCTATAGCAATAGGAACTTCCTTCAGGGACACACTCAAGGATTAGTCTAGGTGAAGGTGGAGACTTCCTAGAAGAACTCCTATTACCATAGAGAGATGAGGATGTCAATACACAAAATTCCTATGACTAAGAAGCACATCTCTGAGATATCGAACAAAAGAACCTCGGATTGTACATGAGAGGTAGCCACCAGTCTTGTCCAGGTTAGACAGATATTTTCTTCTGCAATACTGTGGATTCCCATGCCCGGCAGTGTCCTGGATAGAGCAAACAAAGGAGAGGTATCTGACAATGGGGACGTGGGTTCCAGAGTAAGTGTAAGGCCCATAGGACATTCCAAAGAGGTCCTAGCAGAGAAAGGCGGCAATACAAACCATGATGACCAACGCCAATGCTAGAGTCCCAGAAAAAGTCAAGCCCAGATGCAGTGCTGACAGATATAGGGTATACAGTACCAGTGCTGCCCACTGAAGGTGCAGAATGCAGTACCACCTCTGAGGAACACAATATCACCATTTCAGAAGACTCATGGAACTGATGCCGTTTCAAAGGAGACTGTGATCATAACAACTCTCAGCCTTCTTCTTGGTCACTACTGAGGAGGGTGATCAGCACTAAGCCCTTCCTGGAAATCTTTATTTTTTCCCCTGCCTTGGGCAGGTGGGGCCATTAACTGACTGGGAGAAAGCTGATGAGAAGGGTTTGCTAGCAGCATGAGGTCTCTCACAGCAGTGGTTTTCAAACTATTTTCCTCATGACCCAGTTGAAGAAAATTGTCGATGCCCATGACCAGAGCTTGACAAACGGCGGCAAAATCTGCTCGCCAGCCCAGCACTGTGCATGCGCAAGACCTGCATTGCGCATGTGCGCGCCGCCGGTGAACAGGGCGACCAGCTAAAATCTACTCGCCACGGGCGAGTATATTCAATGATTTGTCGAGCCCTGCCCATGACCCAGAAGCGGCCAGCAGCAGGTCCAGCTACTGGGTGGAAGCATTCAAGCAACTTTGCGTGCTGCTCTCATCCGCAGGCACTGCCCCCAGCTCCCATTGGCTGGGAACTGGCCAATGGCAGTGCAGAGCTGGGGCTTGGGGGAGGGACAGCACGCAGAGCCCTGTGGCTGATCCACGTAGGAGCTGGACCTGCTGTTGCCTGCTTCTGGGTGCAGCATGGTGCGCAGACAGGCAGGAAGCCTGCCTTAGCTCCTGCGGTGGTCACCTGGTCACCCTTGAGCAAGGCGACCCAGTGCCTTGGAATTCCACGATGCAGCATTGGATTGCAACCCGGAGTTTGAAAACTTCTAGACTCATACCAGATACAGATCTGGCCGTACACGCACACATCCAAACAATTTCAAACAAAAGACTCAGTCTAGGTTGGTTTCAAATTCAGGGAAAGATTTGTAGGTTGGTTCTTAGTTAATCTGAACTTGCTCATCATCCTTGCTACCACATCTGAATTCCAGTAGTGACTCAGACCTCCAGGGATGCATCAGACCCCGCTTTGTGTTAGGGACTGTACAAACACAAGCAGGGGTGGCCCATCCATAGAGGCGAACTAGGCGGTTGCCTAGGGCGCCAAGTTAAATGGGGCGCCAAATGGTGGCGCAATATCATTGAGGGGTTTGGAGGTGGGGGCGCTGATTGCATGGTTTGCCTAGGGTGCCAGTTGCTGGCAGCTAGTTTACGGCTGCCCCTGAACACAAGAACAAGGTTACTTATTAGTAACTGAAATGGGAGAGGAGCTTTCTTTACCAATTTGCTATCTAGTCCTGCTCAGCCAGAAAGCGATTAGAAGCCCAGAAGAGAACTTTCCTATTAGAAATACACTAGCATTCTTTGTGTAACTCCCCACTGCCAGCTTGCCTGCCTTTAATTTTACTGGAATAATCTAACTGGAAATTAAATCTTTCTACATAGTACATTTTGGTTCTTGCACAGGATGGATAAATGGAGATTTTTAAATCTGCATTAAAGTCTTAGTTAAATAGGCATCTGTCCTGATGACTTAGTCCTTATTTGCATTTTTATGGTCTGGCTGTTTTTCACTACTAATGTAATTATAAAGGATT
>JANRFK010006693.1:7800296-7823426 GCA_030068395.1 Apalone spinifera
GATCTCTGTACACACAGGCTGCAATTGAATCCCTGAGACCCACCTGGGCCTGAATCCATGTGAAATGGAGCCTTATTTGAATGTTCATGATTTGAAACCCAATGCTGGCAATCAGATTTCCCCCAAATGGCCATGGAGGCTGACACGAAGCTTGAGATTTTCCTGGGTTCCCAGTGTAGGCAGGTAGAGGAGGAACGATACAAAGCTATATATCCCGGCAGGATCGGACAGAATTCTGCTGCAAAATGGGATTGCAAACTGAGGCTAGCGCCTCCAGACCAGTCACACGGCTTTGGGGAGGCTTGCAAACAAGCGCTTGGATTTTCCCTGTCAAATATACGCACCCATCCAATGCACTGTGTAGTGGGTTGAACATTTATTGACTGGTTCACCAGCCTCAGTGAGATACAGACACGTACGGTTCTTTTATTCAAAGACTTTGTTCAAAGGCAAATTACAATCACCCAGTCTGATCTCCTATAAAAACACTGGCCACAAGAAAGGATCTGTGTCCCAGTTCAGCACAGGCACCTCTGTCTCTTCCCTTTCCTCACCGTGCTCGTGGAGCCAAAAACATTAATTCCTCACTGCAGCTAGTCCTCATGAGTCCTGGGAGCTGCAGACTCAACCCATTCTTTGAACCCCAGACTCCATGCAGAGCACTGCAGCAGAGGGGTGTGTTAATCAGCAACACTGCCATCACTGTAAGTGGCTCAGAGGGACACGCTTACAGCAGGGAATTGACAAGGGCCCTTCCCGGCTGTGTTTTGCTTTTGTGGAAACTTGGACATGCATTCCACCCTCACTCCACTCTTGCCGTCCGCTCCGTTCTCATGAGTGATCCTTACTTGTATTTCACGCACAGGATGGAGCAGGCAGACAATCCACACAGACGGAGGCCATGATGGGTCCACAAATAAACCTAGCAACCTGGATTTGCTGCTATCAAGTTGCCTACAAGCAAAATGCAAATTTTAATAACATTGCTGCCCTGTTATTTTTCTCTTTCTTAGGCATCTCTGGTTTTGATATCTAAGTACTCATGAGTGGATACATATTTCCTTCCAGAATATTACATGATTTCTACACTGGTTCATTTGGATGTTATATTTCCATCGACTACTCGATTAGTCAATAAGGGGGGAAAGGCACAGCGGGGAATCCTTGCAGTCCCTGCTCGAACCAGGTTCCCCTCTGCGCCTCTGCCAGGCAGCTCTTACTACATTTTAAAGGGAGAGGCACAGCAGTCAGTACCTGGGGTGGGTGGGAACTGCTTCAGTCCTACTTGTGTCAGGTTCCCCGCTGCGCCTCTTCCTCCGCTGTTTCCACCCCCCTCACTGTGGGAACAGTGCTGCAGAGGACCCGGCCTTTAAGCTGTCTCCCCTCAGCACCGGCTTCTGCTTCCCCCCACCCTTGCTTCCTCTGATATTGAGGCAGCAAACGGGGGTGCGGAGGGAATGCGAGTATTCAGCTTGACTACCCGATAAGCCTAGACTTATCAGGTAGACGACTACTCTTTTACATTCCTATTTAGAACTACAGGTTGGACGTCCCTGCTCTGGCACCCTTGGCACCTAAGCTGTCCCAAACCAGGGAGTTTGCTGGACCAGGGGAGGTCAGTGCCCTGCTGCTGGCTGCCCCGCTACCAGGCTCCTCTCTGGGACTCCCTTCCCTGCTGCTGGCCCTGCTAAAGTTGCCCTATCATGGCTCCCCACCTCCTGAACAAAGGATCAGAGAAACCAATAACTATTATGGAAGGCAGAAACACCTTCCAGTGCCCTGGAATGTGGTAATTTGGGGTGATTTACCAATTGTGTCTTATCAACTGCTACTCACCTGGCATAAATTTATGTCCAGCCACTATAGTGACAATAATTCTGTTTCAAATTGTATAAAGACAAAAACTGAGTAAGCCAAAATTGGGTGGACTTCTGACTCAGTTTCTCAACTTTTACCTCCAACACTGGTTTCCGTAGAAGAGTGTGAGTCCAAGACACCTTATTGTAAATTAAGGGTCTTAGAGTTTGAGACCTACTTGGGTATTTAATAAGGCTTGGGAAGTTGTACGGAGTAGTGCCCCTGGCCTCCAACCATGGTGTTGTCAAACACTCAGAAAAATAGGTTCTCGTAAATCGTAATGGAAGCATCTGTTAATATAATCTCCCATGGAGGCAAATTTGATAGAAAACATTTTAGCCAGAAAGAGCCTAGGGATATGGTGGAAAAAAACTTTTAAGAGTAATGTTGTGAACAAGAATACAAAACTACTCAAGATAATTAAGTCCAAATTTAACTATGAAGAATTAGAAGGGGACTTCACAAAACTGGGAGAGTAGGCTATAAAATGGAAGATGAAATTCGATGTTGATAAATGCAAAGTAGTGCATATTGGAAAACATAATCTCAACACAATGTACAAAAGGATGATGGGGTCTAAAGTAGATGTTACCACTCAAGAGATTTTGGTGTCATTGTGGATAATTCTCTGAAAACATCTGCTGAATGTGCTGTGCAAGTCAAAAAAAGCTAACCAAATATTAGAAACTATTAGGAAGGGGATAGATAAAACAGAAAATATCATAATCCCACTATATAAACTCATGGTAGGCACACACTTTGAATACTGTGCGCAGTTCTGGTCATCGAATCTCAAAACAAAACCTAAATTTGGAAAAAATTCAGAGAAGGGCAACAAAAATGGGGTATGGAACAGCTTCAAAATGAGAAGACATTAAAGAGACGGGGACTAATAAGCTTAGACAAGTGACAATTAAGGTGTGGAGGAAGTGAAAAAGGAAATGTTATTTACCCCTTTAGATAGCACAAGAACTAGGAGTCACCGAATGAAATTAACAGCCAGCCGATTAAAAACAAACATGAAGGTGCATTTCTTCAGACCATGCACAGACATCTTTCCAGAAGATGTTGTGAAGGCCAAAATTATAAACAGGTTAAAAAACGAATTAGACAAGTTAATGGAGGAAAGGTGCATCGATGGCTACTAATCAAGGATGAAAGCACATGCCCGGGGTGTTCCTAAACCTCTGAAGCTGAGACTGGATGGATCGCTTGATAAATTACCTTGTACTCTGAAGCATCTGGCACCCGCCTTTGTCAGAAGACAGTCTACATCACATTGGGCTAGATGGACATTGACCTGACCCAGAATGACTATTCTTATGCTAATAAGAAATATAAAGACTCCCAAGAAAAGGGATTGCATGTGAAATTACATATGTAGTGGTTTGTTGCAGTGGGACAAATTAAATGGAGTTAAAGAATTCTGCAGACAAAGGCTGCGTGACCAATGACCGGGTGACAGCCATAGTATTGGCTCTCAATAAAAATCACTACGCTGTGACACTGAGAAACTAAAAGCAATTCAGAATATGCAGTTGTGGGACAACAAAACACCTGGTGATACATACATGACCATGAAGGGCAAAGAAACTAGAGAAAATTGAAGGAAATGTAAAAGCACTTGACACTACTGTGGATTTGCCTTATCCGTATCTTTCAGCAGACCACAGCGGCTAGCCTTTTTGTATTCCTGCCCTCTCCCACAAACTCCCGTGCCAAAATAATGCCATTGCTAATGTTCTTGGCCTGTTCTGTTGAGAGTTTTATGTTAAATCTTGGAAGGTATCGGATGTGACTCACCATTAGGATATATACAATTATGCCTGTTAAGTGTTTGTGCTACACACAGAGAAAAATGATTGAGTGAAACTGCTGTTCAGAAGCGTGAGCACCTTAAATAAGTCAGCATCTGCAAAATACAAAGGAAAATCTCCCAGAAACATCAAACCCCAATTCAAGGGGAAGGTATGTGTACAATAATTTTCAAAGAATTCCACTAAAATCCATTTGCTTTAATTTTCAAAGAGTTAAATTGTGTCATGTTTTTAGACACGTAAATTGCAAATATGTTAAATTGCTAATAGTAGTTGTACTTTAGAAAAACTCTAGCTCTACCTGCCTCTTCTTATTGCTTAGGTATGTTCCACAGTTTGATTTTTATTTATGTTGATTCAGTTTTCCAACTTCCCCCCTCTGAGCAAATAGGATTATATGGTAAGTAAGTTAAATCTCTTTTATCTTTGGTTCTAGTTTAAAAACTAACAAGGAACAGTGAAAACCCGCTGACAAGCAGGTATCATACTGTGGCACGCTGGCCAAGAAAAAAAAATGTAGAAAAAAGCAAGTATAAACTTATTTAAATCTGCAAGTAAAGTACTAATAGATACGTTTTCTGAACCATTTGTTTTATAGTTTTTGTTGGTTACAGGGGTTCAAAAAAACCAGGATGCATATTAACTCAAACAGTTTTTTTACTCCTCTTTTAGGAATCAGCTGTTTGTTACAGCTGACTTATTTGTTTCTCTGGATTCCTCCAGCCTCCATTAACTTTTCTATATTTCTCACTCAGCTTGATATGTTAAATTGTTCATAGTTGTACTTTAGAAAAACTCTAGCTCTACCTGCCTGTTCTTATTGTTTAGGTATGATTCCACAGTTTGATTTTTATTTATGTTGATTCAGTTTTCCAACTTCCGCCTCTGAGCAAATGGGATTATATGGTGAGGTGGTCTGAGGAGTTCTCTTCTAGTCCTATGTTCCTATGTCCTAACACAGATAGCCAGTAAAAATATATTGTGTGCTTGTTGAACTGTTGGCAATTTCCCCCCTTGTCTTGTATTATGCTGTTCTGTAGTAGCTCCTTCTCTTTGTATTCAGTTCAAAAGTGTTCTGTTATTACACTTTAAGTGATTTACAGTTAAGCAAAAACACATATGTCTATGATGACAGGAGCCTGAGGCACCAAGAAGTGGAAAACATTATAACCCTTCATCTCCCCCCTCAAAAAAACCAGAATTGCATAGTAAATCTGAACAATCAAAATGAGTGGCGAGCTAACAAAGAATGTAGGGTAAAGACAGATTTCTAAATGATATAATATAAAGCACTCCATGGACAATTCTTTTTCTGTAGCACCACTGTGTGCTTCTGATTTGTATCAGAATACATTAATATAATGTTGCTTTTACTAGGATGTCCAAAAGATAGGTAATTGATGAGTTAAGGCTGGAAGTTGTACTCAACTAGCCCAGTTCTGCCTATGTAATGAGCTGTTTTGTACCTTTTCACTGCATTGTTTTCTCCAACAGATGACAATGCTGATGGTAGTATTTGCATGTAGATGGAATGAGGTAAGTCAAAAATAGCATTTTGATCTTGAGAAGATGAATTTCTTGCCTCATAGGTCAAGCATTTATTTAGTCAATTCTTAAAATTTGTATGTAGGTACTTTGAGAAATATGTTACATTTACCCAATGAACTCTAACATCTTTTTCCGAGCTATTATGATCTATCCTGTAAATCATAAAGGAATTTTTTTTAAATAGAAGCTCTTTACTCAGAAAGGCAAAATAGCTCCTTTAGAAACACTGCACTGTATTGTATACATCCCTGTTAAGGGATTTTAAAAAAAAATCCAGATTACTGACCTGTTTGTCCATAAGGGTTCTGTCTTACAGAGCTCTTAGGCACTCTTTAGATCATATATCTAGCAGTCCCCTACAGGACAAAAAGTGCTCAGGAAATATCAGTTCTTCAAGAGTCTGTAGATGCTTCTCCAAAATACCTGAACGTGTTTTAATTCTCACTATGCAAATGGATCGGAAACACAGAGTTCACATGTAACTGAGGCCCATTTGATTTAAAACATTGACATATAGCAGTGACATTTAAGGAAACCAAACAACTCCCCCATCTTGGATTTCAATGGCTGAGAGAGAAATATAATAGAGCTCAGATTTCAGTCAGGATTTTTAAAGGCGAAGGTAAACGTTTCGAAAATAAGTGTAAAATGAAAATGGTTGGTGAACCTTTAACATAGCAGAATAAAATGCAATGTTTAAGGGACAGACGCAGGATCCCACCAGCATAGGTGCATTTTCCCAGGGAAGACCTTTCTGCATAGCCCTATTCTTTTGATAGAGTCTTTATGCCCACAGGTACTGACTAGGGCAAGGAGCAGCTGTTTGGTGTGAAAATAATGAAATAAAGCCACCGAAGATTAGTATCTGACTATTTAGGGCTAGATTCTGATGACTTTATTAACTCCCACCTCACTCCATTAATAGATCTACTGAATCCATGGGATCATTCATGGAGTAAAATGCTCTTCATCATGAGTAAGGATCACAGAGCATGGCCACACCTTTTAGGAAGCAGAGGCCAATATTTCTTTTATAACCCAAGTTGAGTCAAAGAGCTAAAGATACAGAGTCAAGTTAGTTTCATCTATCTTAACTTGCCAGCATCTGCTTATGTAGGTACATCTTCAATGGAAATAGAAAAAAATCCTGTTCTTCGCATCCTGAAAATTAATGAAACAGGCACGCTCCCATATCCATGATTATTAAATGCAACCTCAGTCTTGGCATGTCCTAAGATCTGAGTGGTTCACTTTGCAACTTTCATTATGTCCTTTTAATGCAGGGCAGGAATGGATTATTATGTATTACAGAGAATAGTAGAACAAGCAACAGCCTAAATTCAGGGGAGGGAAAGGATGAGCCACACAATTATCACGAGAATGTGTCATTGTCATTCACACAAAGCAGTGGGGATGTTAAGGATTCATCCCATATCCAGCATGAAACTATTGATTTAAGGAAAGAAAATGTACTGATAGACATGTGTGAATACTAGGCAGAATGTCCCATATATATTTACAAGAGCTAGTAATGATTTTCCTTCAGCAAGGTTCAGTTTGTGTGTTCGCTTTCCATGAACATTCACATGATGATCTAGTTTTACAGACACTAGAAGGTCTCAGAAAGTGAATATAAAAATCATATTTGTGATAACACGTGACTTACCTGTCCAGTCCCAATATACCAACAAAGCTTGGACAGTTAACATTGACTCGGAGTGACTGAGTACAAGGGCATCGGTCACATGACCACCCCCCAGCCGGGGAAGGACCAGGATCATCCCCCTCCACCCCAGGTCCCACCTCTCCCTGCCCCTGCTCCATCCCCACCCCACCTCTTCCCTCAGCCCCTTCCCCCAAGAGATGCAGCCCAGGAGACTAGCGGGGTCAGGGGGCTGGCAGCATTGGTCCAGCCTCCCAAATCCACCAGCAGCGGCAGGAGAAGCAGAGCTACATGGCCCTGGCTCGTTCTGCTCCCCCAGCCGCATCACTGCTTCCCACCGGTGAACGCAGAGCAGTCCCGCGCCTCCCTTGCGTGAGGCGCCAGGAGAGCAAAGCAAACTGGGGTACTCTGCTTCTCCCCTTCCCCCCCCCCCCCCCCCCCCCCGCTGCTGGGGACTGCTGAGACCTTTGGCAGGTGTCTTAGTCTGTTGGATGGAATGTTTGTTGTGAAATATTCATTCAGCTTGGATTCCTACTAAGAAAAATAACTCAAACGGTGAAAGTTCACTTGGAGACTGAGGCGCAATGACTTCTGGGAGAAATTCATTCATCCTGAATTCATTCCCCTCATCAAAGGAAACTTAGAACAGTAAAAAAGGCCAAATCTTGCTCTGGATTGGAGGTGTGTTGTAGGAGGTTATGGGCAGCCTCTTTCTTCCTACAGCACACGGGATTATAATATAGATAGTCTTCCGGGCACTATGGCAACGGTGGGCCTACAAATCCCTAGGAGAAAGATACATGGAGGGGCACCTACCTGGTGTTTCAGAGGGCCACTGTTACCATATCACAGGCTCCAGGAGCATGGCCAGATGCCTAGCTCGTTCTCTTTGGGGCATGCTGTCTGTTTAGCACAATGGGATTGCTCCTGTTCTGCCCAGCTAACCCCGCCGCAGCAGAGGTGGTCAAGAAGATTGCCTCTGAACTACACTGACATCATGCCCAGGGCAAAGGGCCCTCTACCGTGAGGGACTACTAGAATATGAATGTTCACCGGTGTCATTATTATTATTATTTGCAGACGCTAATGACAAATAAGAAAGTGACACAAACCCTTTGTAAGGCAGCGACTGGATTGGTAACGGAGCTACTCTCCCAGCACCCAGGGAATTTAAATGGGCTTGGGGCATTTAATCCCTTAGGGGAGAGTAAATTCCACCGTGTGAGCAAGTCTCGCTGCAGTCCCAGCATCCTATCCTCGCGCAGATGATGACCTAATGCGGATCGATCCTACCTAATTTCTATACTATGATCCTAAATGCATTTAACCCAGCTCAAAGCCAGCTCCAAAAAACATACTGTGTGTTCCCTGTGTTTGTGAGATTGGGAACACGTGTTTGCCGCCCCCGGGGTGCCTACTCCTTGCTGGACACAGCATTGCAGGGGACTTGGGCTCTCCCAGGCCTTCTAGTGGCTACTTTTTCAGCCACAGTGACCACTCCCAACTCCCACTGGAGACATGTGGCTTGATTCCCCTGGCCAAGTCACATCAAATCCAAACCCCGTCTGGGGTACCAAAGCCAAGTGCAAATAAAGATGCGAACTAGCAGCACATTAACAGCCCTTCTGCCTCTCCTAAGCTTGACTAGAGTCCCCTTTGTCCCCTTTTTGGTGTCCTGACTGTTAAGCACAAGCCCCGGTTTTCTCTCCATCTCTGCCTGTGTCCTGGGCAGTCTTTCCACATCTGAGCTCCCTTAGTCCAACATCTGCAATTAGCGACTACCCGCTGCAGTACGGAGCTAGGTGCTTTGCCTTTCTTGCAGCTGAGAGGGGCTAAGCCCCTGTACAGAGAGCTGAGTTGGATGAGACCCCACATCCTGGGTGGGCTTTATGGGAACATACGAAGAGACATACGTCAATGGGATTTCCAACAACAGGAGTAAATAATGAGCTGCACTACAGGAAATGTCGCCTCCCTTTTGGTGGCATATGTTTTAATGCACCGCTTGTGCCCAGACAATAAGACCCCGCAAATCTGTTTTAATGTAGCTCAAATTCTAAGTCTGTGCCCACACAGTGTGCTGGCGGTTACTGAACAATAAGGAGAAAATGTATGCTTTCATTTTTTCCCCAGCCAGCCGTTTTTGTATTTGTAGCCCTTTCATTTTAAACGGTAAACATTTTGCAAAGTGTATTACAGCTTCCTGCATAATAACTCTAATTACATCAATGTAAAGCATTAGTAGAGAACCTTTCACCCCAAAACGCGTGTCTGACTATATACATACACAGCACCGCCAGTACATTTAGCTACCAGTAGGGCGGGTGCTATGCCTATTGACCCCAGCTGAGCAGCTAGGCCTACAAAGGGTTTACAATATTTGGAACTGGTTTCACATTTCTGAAATCTGCAAAGTTTAGGGTTCTTTTCCTCTGCGGGTTTTATTAGAGCAGTGGTCACCAATCAGTAAATCAGGATCTACTGGTAGATCTTGGAACATTCACGCAGCTGGAGTCACATACCTTAGTTCGAATTTGTCCCCTAGTGTAGACCTGGACTAAGAAATGCAAAAAAACTGTCAGAGATTTATCATCCTCACATAGGACTCCTTGTCGCATCCTTACACTAGTTAATCAGAAGAGGAATTTTACTGGCTAAAATTGAACAGTAAAATGTTTGGTATTGCCAACATCATGAAGCGTGTCAGAAAGCTACCAAACAACTACCAGTTGCAGTCGGCTCTGAAGTGACCATTTTAATTAACTTTCTTCCAATACATCTGACAGTTCACAGTAGCAGCCATTAAAAATACATTTTATGGTGTCTTGTTTCAGAATATGATCCTGAGCAACATAGGGAAGAATTTCTTCTTCGTCAAGTGGGTCACATCATCTCAGCTTTGTCTGTCTGATACTTGGCCTGGGTGCTGCTGGAACAGAGATACCAGACTACCTTTTGTCCTAGAGGAACGCTGCCTCTCTTAGCAGTGTCAGTGAGTTCACAAAGCAGTCATTTTCCTGCCTGGGATCGGTATCACAACAGAATACAATCTTCTGTAGTACTAATTACCCTTTGCCTTGTCAGACAAACCTTTCCTAAACCAAAGCACACTTTCCTTCCTGCGTAAAACAGCTCACCAGGAACTTGGTACAAAGACCACTGAAGTCCACGGACTTCTCTGGGCTTTGGATCTGGCATTAATGATACCTGTTTGGGCCAGATTCTTTGCTCTAGATGCACTTTGTTCAATGTAAGACCAAGAGATGGAGACAGACTGTGGCTTTAAGCTACCCTTCGGTTTCCTTAGTGCAGGGGTGGGGAAACTCAGGCCCGGTGGCCTGATGCAGCCCCTGGCTTGCTTGAATCCAGCCCTCGAGGCTCAGGGGCCACTCCCCAGCATTGGGGAGCCCACGCTAGCACTCCAGTCTCACTGCTGACTCCCGCAGGGCTGGAACACACTAAATCCACTAAGCTGGGCCCCACTAGGCTCTGATGTGTGAGGGGAATGTGGGGAGTGTCTTTCTCCTCAGTCGGGGACCACATTAGTGAGGGTTTGTGGGGGGTTTTTTTTGCTTCTCACTTCTGTGTGGCCCCCATTGATTTTTCTGTGGGGCAGTGGCCCCTGTCTTAGTGGATGCCCAGCTCTCCACCCCTAAGGGCCATTCTAGCATTGGGGGATTGCCAGGGCACAAAGACACACTAGTCACTCCCCAAGACCAGGGCCAGAGCAGGTGAATACTGACTGAGATGCTATGGTGGCTGTCTGCACCTGGGGATTATGCTTAGTGAATTTTCAGAGGGTCCGATCTCTTGCCTTTCTGGTTGGCTTGCTCCACCTCAGCAGCACACAGCAGCTGCCGGGGGGCTGAGAATCAGTCCCCATAGTCAGAAACAATGGAGCTCTTCTCCGATCAGTGCACAGGTATGCCTCCCACTGGCAGTCACTGGAGTTACTATTAGGGCACGTCGACGCCACGGGGAAGATAGACGCTGCCACAGTCGATCTTCCAGGGCTCAATTTAGCGGGTCTGGTGAAGACCCACTAAATTGAACTCTGAGGGTGCCCCCAGTGGCGCCAATACTCCTGATCCTTGCCAGGAGTAAGGGAAGCTCACGAGAGCATTTGCTCCCGTCGACTTCCCACTGCATGGACAGTGATTTAAGATATGTCGACTCCAGCTACACAATTAACGTAGCTGGAATTGCATATCTTAGGTCAACCTTCCACTCCAGTGTAGACCAGGCCTTACTTATCAAAGGGAAAATACACTCTCAGACATAACATCCCAATCAGGAACTCAAACAGCAGCATGAAGATAACCTTGTCCTGAGTAACTCCACAGGATGGAAAGGAATAAAGGGGAAACGTGCTCTAGAAGGAAGGAAACTTCAGGGTCTCTGGAATCACAGAGCAAAGAGAACCTGTATCGCTCATCCTAGGGCAGAGTGACCCAACCATGATAATGTTAGACACAGTTGGTGTGTGTAATTTTCACCAAGGAGTGGGGAGCGGGTAACCCGCACAGATTTTTAACACCAATCCTACAGATGGCAGAATGTATGTGCCTCCCACCCTAACATGACTGCTGCAGAGGTGACTTCTTCACAAACAACCACTCCTTCCCCACCCATCTCCATCTAGAACAAAATGAATGTCAATCTAACGGGGGCGATGACTCAGCAGAATAGAGGAGAGTGCTCAAATTGTGAGATTGCTCTGCTGAGAGAAATACTGTGCATGAATCACAGCCATGATCTCAGGCACTGTGGGGTAAATAAAGAGCTGATGTATATGTTAGACTCCCTCACGCTCCCCTGCCACCTACTTAGCCCCACCCTGCCAATAACGTAAGGGAGTTGGTGTCACTTACTCCTTCTTCTAGCTAGTGTGGAAGATAAATTCAGGCAGGGATCTAAGCTATGTCACCACTGGCAGATGCAATGCACTGGTAGTTACAGTGCTGCTCACAAAGCACTGCAGGGAAACTGCGGTTGTTCATCCACGCTGTGCTCCTTGGGGAAGGGGAGGATAGCATGTCCACATTAGCAGCTCTTGCAGTGCCACAGAGAGCAGTGCATTGTAGGAGCTAACCCACTGTTCATCTGGCTGTAGGGTACTTTGGGAAGGGTTTGCAATGCCACACGGGGCAGGCAGCATCACATGATGCAGGTTTCCCAGTCCCATTGCTCCAGGGTCATCCTACTACACTAATAGCTGCTTTTCAACACAAGTCCAGGGGAAGGCGGGAGAATGCGACAGGGAGTATGTGGGAGGAAGGAGGGTGGGGAGGGAAACAGTGAGTTTCACCAGTGGTCAGAATGCAGAAGCAAGGGGAGGGGGAAATCCCAACATCTCAGCTCCTCCCCATCTCTCTCTCTCTCTCTCTCATACACACACACAAGCGTGCTTCAGTGTTCAACAGCAGAAATGTTCCAGCTGAACGGTTTGTTCTGTGTCCCACAGCAAATCAGCACAGCCTGCCGGCTGTCCAAAAAACAGAGCTCTGAAAGGGGATATGTGCATGCCTGTAAGGCATATACATGAGTTCCAAACAAAGAGCAGAGGGGACTTGCAGGATTATGGGCCATTCCTGAAGGTCAGTCACAATGCAGCAAACAATGCAAGAGCTCACACTGCCCCACCCAGTGCTGTATCCAGAGTGCAGCAACCTCTACACATCTCATCAAAGTGGCTCACCTAAGAGCTCAGCAAGCAACTCCGGAGCTAGTGCGCACTAAGTACCTTGCTTGTGTGGATACGTTGGGAGCTACAGAGCTGGGAGCTGATTTACTGCATTATAATTTGCTCAAGTAGACCTGGGCTTAGTGACATGAGCGTAATCTCCTTTGCACACTGGTAACGTGGTAATAAGTAGCACTCAGAGGACCAAGGCCAGGGCGACACATCATTTTTGCAGCATTCTAACTATTTTGGTCAGAGGGTGATTTTTACCACACTAGCTGTGCCACTACAACCCTTAGTGTAAGCAGTTATACTGGTATAAAGGTGCCTTCTATCAGTATAGTTTCCCGGATGGGTTATATGCGGCCTGTGGGATGGATGCAGTTCACCAGGGTTCGCTTCTAGCAGGTTGTCAGACGTTTGCAGCTCCCGTTGGACACAGTGTGCTGTTCCCTGCGAATGGGAGCCACGGGAAGCAGGGCAGGCTGGGCCACCTAATATCGGGGGGAGGGCCCACCTTCCTGAAAGGCCACAGTTCTGTTAGACGGCAGCACCATGAGCTCATTTTCTGGAACCCAGGTCTTGACTGTGTGCACAAACTAGAATTATTTTTTCCCATGTCAGCAGTTAGTATGAACAACTTTTATTTATTATGCCAGGAAACTAACTGCAGACATCCTGGCAACTCTGCTTTTCCTTTTAAAGTTATTAAACCCCCAAATAAGATCCACCTTTGAAGTGGCTTTCCTCACAGCTTCAAGAGCCAAGATGCCTGCAAGCATTTTAATATAACCGACACTGTACAACAGTTCTTCAGCAGGTTTTGAACTGGTGCTTTTACAGCAGCTATCAATGAATTAAACTGCTCTCACATTTATTAGGTAAAGTACTAAAAAGAAAATAGCACTTGGCTATTTCTTTTCCAAGTGCTTCCTAACAAACTCATCCAAATGCTGCTGCTCGTAGTGATTCATTTGTAAAGCATGCTGTTTTAATTATTTTTCTTTGCATTTACTCTATCCCTGGCTCAGTCACACAGTGATATCTTTAGCGTCTGGACTCCTTCGAAGGGAAGACTGCAAACAGCTTTGAAATCAGGACAAGGGGCTGGCCCGCTCACCATGGGGAAGCATAAGATTTGGGTAAGTGCATTATTATAATACTTAGCATTTACATTCAGCAGTTTTCATCCACACCACTGAAGGCCGCTTACAAAATAAAGGGTATTGTTACCTCAGTTTTACAGCTGAGGAAACGTGACCATAGAGCAGTTATGCATGGCTGGCAGGTAGAATAGGCCAAGGGAGGCTAACCAAGCCCTGGCCTCACTCACACTGCACCCTCTCCCTGAAGTTGGCAGCAGCTCACCTCCAGTTGAAGACTAGCAGGTGGCTGGGGCCAGCCGGCAGCCCATTGCTGAGGCTGGCTGGCAGCCTGTGGATGTTCAGCCAGGGCTTCTCCGGCCCAGTGAGTAGGGTGGTGCTTGGGGCTTTGACGGGCAGAGCTCCAGTGGAGCTGTGGGTCTAGCCTCTCTGAAAAGGAGGCTCCCGTGCCCGCCAGGAGGCTAAGTGACCTGTCTCAAGTCACAAAGCAATCAACAGGAGCCCTGGGATCAGAAGCTGGGTCTCCTGCTACCGTCTTCCACAGCGCAAGGCTGCTGCTCTCGCTGTCATGTTTATTAACAATTTGCACTATGGTAGCACCTGGAGATGAGATTGGACACACACACCCCATTGTGCAAGGCACTAAGGGTACGCCTATGCAGCAGGCAGTTATTTCAAAATAATGTCGAAATATTGTCAAGCAAGACTTCTTACTCTGACTCCTGTAACCCTCATTGTATGAGGAATAAGGGAAATCAGAGGAAGATAGGCTTGCCAGATGCTTTCATCCTGAACATGGCAGGAAAAAAACTTGGTCGAGCCAAAATCAAACAAAAAAACGGGAGATCAAACTTGTTGAGAGGGAAAAAAACCCAGGGGACGAAAGTTATTGAGCAAAAAAAAAAAAAATAATAATAAATTAATTAATAATTGCTGTTTAATATTAGTTTTATTTTTCCCTTTTTTTTGTTTAGTGGTGTGGGTCTGGGGGTTTGTTTATAATGAGTGACTTAGTGACAGCACAAGGTAAAGGCATCAGGAGTTGGATTGAACCAACACACCAAAGAGTTACAACAACCAGATATTTCTATAAATCACACATGGATATTTGAGCTTTTCCGAGGAACTATCCAATTTTATGGGCTGCACAGTCTTTCGGAGTAAAGCTTACAGAACTGTCCCCCTTCATCAATGTTCTCGTAAGTCCCGCTACAAACTCTTCTTCCAATACATATCTTTGCAGTGGGAAACTTCACAATAAATAAGGATGTGAAAAATAGTGATTGTGCCTATATTTGTTATAACTTACAAAATAAATTCTCTGTATGTTGAAAAAAATCATTTTACCTGAAGGAATATATTTCCCCTTCACTTCTTTGGGTAACCATCATATTTCAAAGTGCTACCCTTTTACTCCATCCCTTAGCACCTGCAGTCATTTTTCTACCAATTTATTTTTCAAATATAAAAAATATATTTTGACTCTCAATTCCATTTGGAATAATTCAGACAGCTGCACAGAATAAAAGTTCTATACACTACGATTCAAAAAAAACCCATTAAATCCCAATGAAAAACTACGCACTCGCTTATAAGATCTGCTGACTATCGATGGTTTAAGCATGTTCTAAGTGGTTTTCTGATGGTGCAAGGTCCTGTGGAAACAAGGGGCCCATGTATAAGTACAACAGGGAGACATTATTTTCTGTCAAAAAATTTACAGTTATTTTATCCAGCAAGGAATGTGGATTTGCCAAAGATTAAGAAGGACAATAAGATGTGGTTTTAAAAAAAAGTTAAGTGATTCTGCATGAAAGAGGGCAGATGGCAGCCACACAATAGCCATCAACTTTATTTAAACAGATAAGCATCCTCACTGCTGCTGTGGATGTGTTAAAATAAACACATGCTCTCTGTGCACAGAACCTTCTGACCTTCTGAGGAAGGTGCAAGGGCATGCCACCGCCTTCCACTTTATCATTTACCATTTGTCTATTCTGTCTGACAAGCCAAAAGTAACAAAAGCTTCTAAGGGCTGCCTTCCACTGGTTACAATAAAAAATGTATCCATTTTGATTGCCTTCCAAGCATATGGATGAGAGCTCAGTGACTAAGGGAGGCAGCTCGTAAGAGGCAGAACGGCGTGGAGGTAGACATCACATGCCTGACTCGATACATTCAATGTTTTGTCAAGATATTTCTGAGTCGCAAAGGAGACAGCTGCCATGTGGAAGGCAGGGACATATGAACGACTGCAGACCTAATCCCCATTTCAAAGACGCAGACTTTCCCAAAGCAGAGTTCCTGTGCAGAGCGAGAAGGAAACAGGCCAGAAAAAGAGAGGAAGAAACAGAAAACTACAGACCTTGCTATCTCAGCCTAAGAGGGGGGGAGTGGACAGATTGTGGTGAATTTTGAATGGCTGATGTGCATAATAAATGAAATACTTAAGCCCCACTAAGCAGCTAAGGAATCTGGATTCCGGGTTGATTTCAGTGCTATTTCTGCTGTTAGGTGAATCACCGCTGTCTAAAGGTACTGATCTCGCTGAGAAATCAGAAGCCAGGGTCATCTGGATAATCTGGGGAACAGGAGAGGGTGAAGGGCTGACGGAGGAATAGCAGGAGAGATTCCATCAGCAAGTCATCGTTCTTACCCCCACACTGCAGTGCGCAGGCCCTCCCCCGGAGACACGCAGCAAGATGTGGCTTTTAGTATTCCTAGGACCACCTCACTTCACTGGCTTAACTTTCCTAGCAAAACTTCACAATGCACGAGGGCCACTGCCTCACTGCTGCCCAATCAGCAGGACTAGACATCAACTCCAGCCTGATAAGTTCAGCATTTCAGGCACTTCTAGCCACTAATTGTTTTGGCTAGTCCTACCCATGTGATTTATATTTCACGCTCCTTAATCTTTATATATCCATTCTCCTAGGATCTCGGCAGACAGCATACCTGGGAAATGAAAGCACTCTGCCTTTCCATCATATAAACAAACAAGGCAGCAAACCCAGACAGGCCTTCTGAGGTACTGAGTTAAAACACATGGTTTTCTTTCACAAGATGAGGGCAACTTATTGTGTAATTTCTTCTTATTTCTTTTAAAGGACTTTGTTAAAAGGAGGACCGCAAAGACAGCAATGCCGAGGGACCACTTTCCTTTGGGCAGCACAAAAGAAATATTTTCAGACAACAGTAGCTGTGCTGGAGGGATTCTGACAATCAGCTATGCCCTCCTATTGAGGACTGTAAATTAAATAAACAGTGGCACAGATGTGAAGAGGCTAGGCCCAAGAAGGGGGTCACTGGTGGGCCCCATCCACAACCTGGTGAAACCAAAGGGAGCATTTTCATTGAATTGTATCAGGCCCAACAGAACCTACGTCATGACTTTTTAATCACTTTTATTTCAGGAGTAATATTTTACTGCACTGACAAACATTCCCTTGCGAGCGCAGTTTAAAAAAAGAACCAGTCTGTGTTTATATTTAAACAGAGCAAAAGTGCAGGATGAATGACAAAAAGTGTATTCAGGTTATTAAAATATTATTTCAATTTAGTGATTTAATTTTCAATATAAAATGACAAGATATGGATTTAAAATAGACTTGCAAATCCATCTCATGGAGGACACATACACACACAAAGATTGGGCCAAAGTCATTGCTGACTATTGAAGTCTGCTGAGTTGCCTCGGGAATAAATTGTCCCCATGATTTTTATCCTGACAATATCCTTTGAAACAATCATTTTAATTCCAATGTTGTTCTATTTTTTATCAGGATCAAGAGTTTATGTTTATATGTTCCCTGACTATTTTAATACCCCAGAAAGGCATTTTGTAGGGCAATCAGAGTTTTAGTACAGGCTCATAAAACGCTACCGGGGCATAAAAAGAATCCTGAGAAATGTAAACATTGTGCTAATAAAATACACAGAAAGCAAATACTTGGCCACAGACATAATGTTTGATGGTGGATATATTTGAAATTCTCTATTTTTTCATGGATTTATTTGGAGTTTGGTGAATACTGGGAAGGAAAATCACTTGCAAACATTCTGGCAAAGGGAAAACCACATTTCAATGTACTATGTATCTTTGTTTGCCCTTTCATAAAGGAGATAATGAAACAAAAATTTTGTTTATTTGACTGGTCATAGGAAATGGATTTCAGGGCCCACTGACAAAATTTGTTTTTGATAAGCAACAAGATTCATTTATTGGTCACATTTCAAAATATCAGCGAGATGTGGGTCTTTCTAAAATCGAGATATAGCCAGTCCCCGAGTTACAAATGGTCGATTTATAACCATTTGTACTTACGACCAAACCTCCTATTAAGCAATCATAAAGGCGGTTCCCGAGTTACGAACGTGACCCGCGCTTACAAACAGCGCGGTCACATGTAAATGAATGGGGCCCGACTTACGAACACTTCGAGTTACAACCAGTGTTTGGTCTGTAACTCGTTCGTAAGTTGGGGACCAGCTGTAATTACTTCCTTCTCCCATCCTCTGTTTTGTAAGCTCTTCTATGCAGGGAATGTCTTTTTTGTGTGTGTGAACAGTGCCTACCCCAATGGGACACTGATCCTGGTTGGGGCCTTTAGATCAGTGTTTCTCAATCTTTCCCAGACTACTGTACCCTTTTCAGAAATTTGATATGTCTTGTCTTACCCCAAATTACACCTCACTTAAAAATGACTTGCTTACAAAATCAGACATAAATGTACAAAAGTATCATGAGGCTATGTCTACACTGTATGATTATTTTGGAATCAGCTATTCCGGAAGAAATACTGCGAAATAGCTTATTTCGAAATACCATGTCTATTTTGGAAGCCTCAAAATTAGTCCGAGGCAAGCTCCCCTAATGTGGACGTGCTACCTCGATTTAGAGCCCCAGCAAGCACTGGGAAGTAATTATGCTGAATGGCCTGGGGGAGGAGCTATTTTGAGATAGCAGCAGTCCACATTACTACTATTCTGAAATAGCTGTTTCAGAAGAGGCATTATTCCTTGTGGAATGAGGTTTACAAACACCAAAATAAGCTGCCTGTTATTTCAAAATAATGGGTTAGCTGTGTAGACACTCACACTGTTATTTCGGAATAACAGATGTTATTCCAAAATAATAATGCTGTGTAGACATCCTTCGCAGTACACCGGGGTGGGCAATAAAACAGCAGGGTTCACCGGGTTTCTGAGAAACAGCCCTCCCCCTACTTCACAAAACAGCTTTTCTTGACGTTGTCACATTGTGGAAATGTTGTTTGTTGTTTTTTGTGGACAGATAGAGACGAAGGCTGAGGTGAATGCACTAGGGTCTCAGAAGCTTGAGAGTGACCCCAACACAACACATGCAAGTCAAATTACAGTACTATTAGTCAGGCAGGTACACTGCACGGAGCCCAAAGACTCCCGGACCAAAAGGAATAAATGGCGTGTGAGCAGAACGAGACCAAGGGGTTGAAAGCTAGCTATACTTCATAGCTCCTGAACAGCTCGAGAAACATTCTAGCCCCTTGAAAGCTAAATAGTTCCCAAGCACTGAGAGTTCAAATCCAAGCTAAGCAAAAATGTGAAATAAAATGAGATCTCTTGCTACCATCTGCCTCTCACCAAGGGCGTTTTTTATTTTGCAGAAAAGGAAATAAATCAGACGTGCAAATGCTCACTGGGAGGGGGGAGGGTAATCGGAGGTGAAAGTGGAGGCGAGAATAAGGAGAAAAAGTCTGGGGGACAGCAAGGAAAGGGGCCATTATATGAAGGGACAAATGAGGATAGCCAGGTAAAAAGGGGGGGAAGGGATAGGGAGATGTGTGGAAAACAAGGAGAATAGGGAAAGGGGGGTCTCTCATCATTTCTCCCCCCCCTTTGGTGGGTCTGAGCACCTCCCCCCTACCTGTCTGTGTGCACCATGTGTGACCAAAGGCTCTTGTATAAATTACATTGTCATGAGATAAGAAGGAAGGTCCTTTCATGGATTGAGAACTGGTTAAAAGACAGGAAACAAAGGGTAGGAATAAATGGTAAATTTTCAGAATGGAGAGGGGTAACTAGTGGTGTCCCCCAAGGGTCAGTCCTGGGACCAACCTATTCAACTTATTCATAAATGATCTAGAGAAAGGGGCAAGCAATGAGGTAGTAAAGTTTGCAGATGATAAACTGTCCAAGATAGTCGAGACAGAAACAGACTTTGAAGAACTTCAAAAAGATCTCACAAAACTAAATGATTGGGCAACAAAATGGCAAATGAAGTTTAATGTGGATAAGTGTAAAGTAACGCACATCGGGAAAAATAACCCCAACTATACATATAGTATGATGGAGGCTAATTTGGCTATGACAAATCAGGAAAGAGATCTTGACGTTATCGTGGATAGTTCTCTGAAAACGTCCACACACTATGCTGTGGTGGTCAAAAAGGCAAATAGAATGTTAGGAATTATTAAGAAAGGGATAGAAAATAAGACACAGAATATCTTACTGCCCTGTATAAAACTATGGTACGCCCACATCTTGAGTACTGTGTACGGTTGTGGTCTCCTAACCTCAAAAAAGATATTTTGGCTTTGGAAAGGATTCAGAAAAGGGCAACTAAAATGATTTAGGGGTTTGGAACAGGTTCCATATGAGGAGAGGTTAAAGCGACTGGGACTTTTCAGTTTGGAAAAGAGGAGACTGAGGGGGGATATGATAGAGGTATATAAAATCATGAGTGGTGTGGAAAGAGTGAATAAAGAAAAGTTATTCATTAGTTCCCATAATATAAGGACTAGAGGACACCAAATGAAATTAATGGGTAGCAGGTTTAAAACTAATAAAAGAAAGTTCTTCTTCACATAGCCCATAATCAGCCTGTGGAACTCCTTGCCAGAGGAGGCTGTGAAGGCTAGAACTATAACAGAATTTAAAGAAAAGCTAGATAAATTCATGGAGGTTAGGTCCATAAAAGGCTATTAGCCAGGGGGTAGGAATGGTGTCCCTGGCTTCTGTTTGTCAGAGGCTGGAGATGGATGGCACAAGACAAATTGCTTGATCATTGTCTTCGGTCCACCCCCTCCGGGGCAGTTGGCACTGGCCACTGTCGGCAGACAGGCTACTGGGCTAGATGGACCTTTGGTCTGACCAGGTACGGCCATTCTTATGTTCTTATGTAGATATGGTGAGGTCCTGCAATATCATTGCAAGATTTCATTGTACTGAGTTTGTATTGTGGCCTGGGATAGTATATAAGCTCTCTCGGGGGCGGATGTGACAGCTGGGAGCCCTGGGAGTTCAAAAGACAATACTGAAAATGTGCCAGACAAGTAGACAGAATGAGTGTGAAGTGGATTTCCGGGGGAAGTCCTAGGGATAGGTTAATGCAAACGCCCCACCCAGGATTATGAAAAATCCAGGCTTCTGGTGCTACACTTTGAGGAGAGGGTGAATTTCTGCTCGTGAGGGCACAGGAACAAACCTTCCCAACGTGCAGAAAAAATAGCCAATATGGCAGGAGGCGGGCTCAGCGTCACAGTGAAATCTTTCGTCAGCTTAAACATAAACAGGACGCTGACAAGAAGTGGGAACTTGCAAAGATGATGAGGGAGGAATATAAAAGCCTTGCTTGAGCATGCTGGGGAGTCATCAGGGAGGCCAAAGTGCAACTGGAGTTGCAGCTAGCATGAAGGACAACAAGAAGGGTTTCTATAAGTATGTTAGCAACAGGAAGGTGGGAAGGGAAAGTGTGAAACCCTTACTGCTTGGGGAAGGCAACTTAGTGGCAGATGATATGGAAAAAGGCAACGCACTCAATGGTTTTTTCTACCTTCATCTTCACAGGCAAGGTCAGCTCCTAGACTGCTGCATAGGGCAGCACAGGATGGGAAAGAAGTGACCAGCCCTCTCTTGTGAAAAACAGGTTAAGGATTATTTAGAAAAGCACAAGTCCATAGAGTAGGATCTAATGCATTCAAGGGTATTGAGAGGGTTGGTCCTTCTTTGAGCAGACGGTTGGACTAGGTGACTTCCAGAGTTCTCTTCCAACTCTAATCTTCTATGATTCTATACTGAATAGGAGCTACCTATATATGAACAACGCTGAGCCCACTCCACAGAAAACATCCCCTCTAAGTTTTACAACTCCCTCAGCAACTTTCACAACCTCCTCAGACTTAGTCACAGGATATCAAACACTTTACTTTCCACTTACCCGTCCTTAAACTCACAAACCACACGTCTCACAAACCACAGCTGCTGACAACCTCCAGGGCAAGAAAACCTAGTGTCCAGGTTGTAACGCCGCCTAGACAACACAGCAACAAAACGAAGCACATGGGATTTCCCAAGGTTCATACACTTCTTTCCTTTGATCACCCACACAGGGATCAGGGAGAGGGGCTCACTCCCAATGTAGCCCCCCAGATCACAATCCCAACCCTAACTCTTTCAAGATGCTCCCACTTCTTCCTCCACCATTCAGTACACCTATACCTAACAGAGTATGCAGCAGAAATGCAATGCAGAAAATTCCCAGTGGCTATTGCTGGTTCCAGGGAGCAGAAGGGCAGGCAGCGTTAAGGTTGTGTGGGCAAGTATCTTAACTCTGCATTTCCTGATTTTACGAGTTTGAGTTTTGCTGAACTTGACATTAAGGAAGGGCACAAACTATCACCAGGCAACTTTAAGTTAATCAACGAAAGCCAAAGGGTCTCCAGAAAGAACCCACCATCTGTTTGCCTTGTAAACAAAATCATTTCTGGCAGGTTGCTCTGAAGAAAGCAAACTGCTGAAAGGCTGTGGCAAGTTCTCAAAGAGTGTTTCCATTTCTTCCTCTTCCCCCACATCCCTGTCTTCTGCAACGCAACTCTCATGTTCATTCCTCATGCTGCTGCTTCTCTTTCGCAGAGTAACTGGAAACCAGTATCGTTACCACCTTTTGCAAAAACAAACCTGCAGGTGAACATTCTTCAGATGCCCTGACCTCATGTCCCTGTGATTGGACAAAAGCCTGTACCACATTCTACTGTTCTCCACTCACCATTCCGCGGCAACTTTCTTTGCCTAGTTAAAGGGCTCAGCTCTGCAGTCCCTGCTAACTTCCACGTCCAATATTTCAATGCAGTATATGGCTGTGAGCTGGCTCTAGCAGACGTACCTTCAGATGCTGGTGGTGCCAATATTTGGATTACCCCCTGCTACGTGCACAAGGCCTAAATGTGTGTTTCTGGCATAGCTCCTCCTCCCACTACTACCTCCTGTTCACTATGCATGTTGATAACTAGCAAAGCCAATTTAAAAAACAACACAAGGCAGCGAAAGAGGTTTTCTAAGCTGTTCCCCGGGTCCCTTTGAACCGAAGCTCTGCTTTTCCAAATCAGGATTATGAACAAACATGCAGGCCACAATTACTAATTTCTTAGGCTACGTCTAGACTGGCCCCCTTTGCCGGAAAAGGCATGCAAAGGAGGC